>JAPYYX010000408.1:0-112097 GCA_030522605.1 Cremastinae sp. B BG-2022a | reverse complement strand
TGTTAGTTGTTAGATTTCATAAGAAACAGGTAGTTTGCCATACAGGTTGACTGCGCACACAGCATTCACGAATTCGTATTTCCCACGAAAAAAAATGTTGTGTCACGATGGATTCTTCAACTAGAATGTATTTTGAAATAAAACAATGAAGGAAATCATTTTCCTCCAACGTTAAATTGGTCTTGGTCTGAGAGGATTAATTAAGATTCAATAACAATTTTTTGAGGGCCTCACTTATGCGCCAACAATTTACGGCCCTTCGCAACAAGAATACTTTAGTTTTATTTTTGTCAACATTAATCACAACCCAAAATAAATATTACAATCTCTACAAGACAGCGCCCTGTGTCTTACAGTTAGATGCTCGCATATGTCATACATACGACGAGACAGCTGATGAATGAAATACATTGTTTCATTCATCGGCAGATACGTTGATCGCTAAAGCCTGCAAACGACGATCATATTCGGTGACCGTTTAGCTGCACGCGTATTAAACTTGCACGCTACGTCAAATTTTAATTGTTTGAAGAATTGAAATTCGGAATAGCATGCAACTCGCTGTAAGTATTACCTTGGCGTGAGGTATTAACCTTTTACCCTGTCTCCGTTATCTGAATAGAAATTGCATTCGACCGATGAAAGTTTCCTTAAAATGTATATACATATAGATGAAAAGCTTCAATATAAATTAACTCGAAATTTACGTCCCTACCGAGAGAAAAGCGAGGAAATTAAATACGAGACAAAATCTTTTCCGCTCCTCTTCGCGACTCGTTTATAGAATAAATATTTTGAAATCACTCTAGTAGCTGGCTCTCAATTGAGAGTACAAAGGAAGTCTTTGAATCCTCCGTGCGCTGCAATCTCCCTCGGAAAGTATCCCCCGGTTTAGTCGTTTCTCAATTAATCGCCGCCTTTACCGAGAAAGCGTGTTTATAAATAGAGAAAAAGGAAAAGAGAGGCCGTTATACGTACACGCTCGTTCATAGAAGGTAAGAAGAAAGTTTATCGGGGAAACGTACATCTCGCGTGAGTACGGGCAATTCTCGGGGCGATGCAGCGTCGGAGCGAGGGTGTGTGTGCGCTCGGGCTACGAATTTACTCGGGCAACGTCGATCGACCGCTGGAGACTCTCGCTTGTATACAGATATGTAACTTTGGCTATCCCGCGGCTAATACCCTCACTCGTTTGTTCCCGCTACACCTCATATACGGCAAAAGTTAACGTTAAAAGCTCGAGACTCGGCGCTGCCGCGATGAAGACTATCGGACGTCGAAAAGTGTGTTGTATACGTATACGGCGCGCGTGGAAAATCTCCTCGCGACAATGGAGCAACTATGAATCCATGGTTCGTTGAGCCCAAGTTTCTCTCGAGTTTTTCATAATGATTTGAATTCCGTTAGAGCCGAAATACCGGGAGATAGCACGATTGTACAGGACTCTTTGTGTTTCGTTCGCGTACACAGCGCGGGGAAAGTTGTAACGTGCGCATTCTCGGTGTCGTTAACATTTCCGTTTGTGCGCAAATATCATTGCTGCCTCGGAGAGAATGCTTTGATGTTCCTGCGAGGGGTTCGATGTTATTTGATAGTTTCACAGAACGTGAGTTCGGATAAAGGCAAGTTCTACATCTGCACGTAGCGAGAGCCTTACGAATTCCTCGGAATCTCCAATAATATTGGAATTCCTGCTATTTCCTTCTCTGAAAATATCAGTCCGAGAAGATCACTTTCTTCAAATATATACATATATGGATGTGTCATGCACGCTACGTGTCACGGAGAGAAAACGTTAAATCTGAAAAATCTGTAATCCTCTTCGACGCGCATTGTCTTCGACTCTGATGGAGGAAATCGGAAGTTCGATCATCATCTCGAAACGCACGATGTCGCCGGGATCTCTGCTCGCATCAGATTTTCTCTCTCATCCGTACACATCGATGAGGGACAAAAAAGATGAAATTGTCGAGACTTCCGAGGCAAAGAGAGAGAGAGCTTTGAAAGGAAAGGAAAAAAGCTCACACGGGTTATGCACTGACCTATCATTTTCATTTTCGTTCTCCTTGTCGAGATAAAAGATAAAAGCTGAGAGCTCGTAAAGCTCACGGAGGAAGGGGGAGAGAAAGCGCGGCGGCTCCTCGCGGGTTTCTCCGTGTTCGAAGGAAACACACATACGAAGAAGAAAAAAATTCTCGTTTTCTCTTAGCGAGAGTCAAAAAGAAGGGAAAAGGGGACGAAACAAAAGATTGATTCGCGAAATGAGGTTCTCCAGTGCGGAGAAGAGGAAAGAGAATGTACACGGAGGGCTGTTATCTCGCAGTGTGTCTCTCGTATATATAGCATATATGTGTGTAGGATATAGTACAGTGCATCAGATAACAGACGAGGTAAAACACACTCTTTTGGCTTTTCCTCTCAGCGTCTCTGTATCGGAGTCTCTTTTTGCAGCCATCTCTCGTATCACCGGAGGGCACGAGCGAAACGAGCAAAACGAGACACAATATGCGACTCGCGCGGAGAGGCAAACACCAATAAATATAGGCTAAGGAAGCGGAACAACTGCTTTGAGCGTGCCAACTCGACTAAAGTTTCCAAACTTGGGAATCAAAGAGCCCCTTCGACACCGAACTCTCGATATTTTGTCAATAAAAGTATACGCGCGTGCTTTCCCAAGAGACATAATATACGTGTATTCATGTACATCCAGCAAAAATAAACGAAAATGTCAAAACGTGATTCAAAGGAAAATCTCTGGAAAAATGGCTCGAGAAATCCACGTTGATGCTCTCGCTAATCGAAGAACTATGGAGGAAAATTCGCAGAATCTAATTCATTGACATACGTGTAGGAAAGTGTCTGCTGAATTTTGAGAAGTGCATCGGGGGCAGATGCAACGATTCGCGGACGTGCTGCCACTCCCAGAAGCCGCTGGCTTGATGAATAATTCACCGGGTGAGAGAAAAGGAGTTACGGAAACGTTCGCCAGGGCTCGAGGTTTGCTACCGCGGCGCGGGGGCCGGGGTTCGGGTGTAGAGCAGAGGAGAGAGGCCAGCGCGGCGGCAACTCCCGCTGCGGAACAAATCATAGCGCCATTAAGTGTAGCGAGCAACGCGAGCACGTACCACTATGTAAGAAGCACTATCGCGGACTCATTCCGTCTGCGGCGAGGGATGCTCGCCCCTTTTCTCTATAACCCGAGAGGTCATCACACACCGAGCAGAGACGACCGAACGCGGCCTGTTTCCGCGATAAATCTTATTTATGACTTTTCCTCCCGCTCCGCCCCCTCGCGGTATCCTCTCGCCCCCGCATGCTCTTCGCTCTTGAATATATACGAAAAATGAAGCTCCTTTCGAATAGGCGTCGAAAGCTCCTTTCCTCTTCGCTAATGCTCCTCCGATCTCTTATTACCTTTTACAATGCTAGACTCGACGCGTTTCCATTTCTCTCCGAATTCCGTTTACGAGAGAGAAAATACTCGAGGAGTTCGAAAAATACTTCCTCACGTTTGTCGGCGGAGCAAAAAATTCCGAGTTCAAACCTATTTCTTTCCGCGCCAAAACATTTCTCAACTCCCGCGGACGGTTCGATCTTGATAACATCGATCCGGACATTATTTCAAAAATGTATATGTATTTGCGAGATTAATTTTAACGCCGACTGCTGGAAAAAATGTAGATTTTGTGGGGTGGTCAATGGCAGGAAACGAATAATAAAACTCGAGCGTTTCGAGTGAGAGAAAAAGCGAGGAGGTCGCTAGCGCGAATTTCGGCCTGATTGACCGCGTGGCGCCGAGCCAGACATTTTATTCTCTCTCTCTCTCGCTCTCCCTTTTTTTTTTATTTGCGACGTTGCGCCCCGGAAGAAAAAAATTGCTAGCATCGAAAACATTTACCACTCGTGCACTCCGTAACAAGCTCCGATATGTATATGCTGGAAAAAAAAATAATAATAATGATGATAATACCGGAAAAAGCTCTTCGAAAATCTTTTAACCTCCGGACTTCTTATGAAATAAAAGATGCAAATATTATTTAACGTCGGCGGGGATGAGGACCGCCCAGGGCGAGTTCGAGGAAAGTTTGACGCAACGGGAAACGGCGGCCCGCGAGAGAAAAAGTTGCGCAAAATAGCGTTTGTAAGAATGATTACTTTTTTTGCCCTCGAAAAGATAATGGCAAGAGAAATGAATATTTGATTAAAGCTTTTCTCATAATTCGGACACGCTCGTTTCGCTCGTTTCTCCGAGTGCGTCAGGTTCTAAATGTTATTCCCGGGAGACGTATATACTTAAAGATATACAGATATATGTATATGAGTATATATATACAGATATAGACGAGGGGGGCCAGTGTGCGGAGTTTCCGTAGGTCGCGTACAAGTTTTCCTGGCGAGAGCTCGAGGATATCCCCTTTCCTCCCGGAGGAGCCGAGGGGCCACAGTCAGAGAGCATCTCGAAGGATTTTCGCATGAAAATGGGATTGCGATGTGGAAAGTTTGGGGCGCTCGCTCGAATATCAGAGGCACGCGAAAACGAAGAAGGTCGCAAAGTTTCTCGGTCTCGACGTGAACCTCCGTCACTCGCTCCTCCTTCGCGCTGCAGGATCGAGGAACACGTATACTATATAATCGGATGAGCGACCACAGTGAGGAGAGCGAGAGACACCGAGCGTGTGTGCGAGAGAGGAGGGAAAGAGGAAAAATATACGTATAAGAAGAAGCGCGCGTTGCGGATGACCCGACGAGAGCTCTTGAAATTTTCACTCAAACAAAATCGCCGAGAGAGAAAACTCCACTCTCGCGTTTCTTTCCGCTTCGGATTTATTTCTCTCTCCCTCTTATTCCTACGTACACGTGTGTGTCGCACCTACCGGAGGCGCATCTACCCACTTTCTCCTATTGCGAACTTTTTTTTCTCATTTTCATCCCCATCTCCTTCGTTTCTTTTTTTTCTTATTCTATTTTGCTCCGGGTCTTCTCAACTTCCATGCATTATCCGAGAACGTTTTTCCTACTGGAGGCGGCCAATATTGAAATTCCCGGTTTTCTCGATAATACAGCCCTATATACGATGCTCCTCTCTCGTCGCTTCTCGTTAATAAAGAAGCTGTCACGCGAATGGAACGTCACAGAGCGACACGCGAATGTCACACGCGTTTTCTCTCGACAAAGGAGCTTTGGCTCTTTTGCCGTAGCAAAACGTGTATAACGCGAGTTATAATGCTCACTTTTTTTTCATTTCTTCTCCATTTCACCTGGAACGAGAGCAATATAATTGCACAAAGGTTAACGATAACAAAGCAGGTCGAATGCGCTTTTGTCCGACCGAGAGGAAGCTCTGACCACGCTGACGCTCCGATCACGATATCTTTCCCCCTCTCCCTCTCTCACTTCCGTACTCAGGAGAAAACGGATCTACGACCGCAGGGTCCGCTGCGGTTGCCCGTACGAGCAGGAGAGAACGCGAGCCTCATCTCTCCGATGCGAGACAAAGTTCATTATAAACGTATAATCGCTAATAGGATTTCTATGTATCGATTCCGGAATTTCATTCCTCTTATTCCTATACGGAAATCGAAACGTCCGTGGATATAATTTCCGAGGAAGAGCGCAATGTTGTCGCGGAGGAGAGCGAGTCGCGTGTACGGAGAATATGAAATGAGTAAAGGATACTCTCCGGTAATTTGCATTTGTTATTCGCGGGATATGGGGAGAAGAGGCTCCATACTGCGGTTTTGTTCTCCACGAGAGCAATTCTGCTGAATCGGGTGTACATGCGAAGCTGTTTGCCGAGGTCGGATGAAAGCCCAAATGCGTGCGAGTGTGTGTTTGTGCACGCGTGCAGGATAAAAAGAGAGAGGGAGAGATCATTTGGAGATAGTTCGGGGATGGAGAACCGAAAAGCCTGTTATGGCGGTAAGCGAAACTCGCCTTGCCCGCGTGCATGTGCGTATAGCGCGCACACGCTGTCACGAAAGAGGGAAAAAAATAAGAGCATAAAGTGTATATGAATGGCTGCGAGTGTGTAGAACAGGAGGAGGAATACGAGATTCCTGTGTTGCCGGATAACAAAAAGCTTTTAATTCACTGCGCCCGGGTCCGTCAGAAACTCGAGCAACGTTGAGTCTCGTTGGGAAAAAAATGTTGACACTGTTTCGTCGAGCGTTCATCTCCCGGCGCGCGTATCTGTATCTCCCGTATATGTAAACGGGCTGCAAAGACTGTCGTAAACACTGCATCGGGACACATCAAAGAGAATATTTTTGAAAAATTTTTTACGGGGATTAATATCCATATCGGGCACTGGGGCGACGGTGAAAAGGCGGATACGAATCTTTGGCGTTTTCCCTCAACGTCAAACTTTCTCGTTTTCCTCTCTCTTCTCCTTTCCATCCCTTCGTTGCATTAATACGTGCAAACATGAGGAAAGTAGGTCAATTCGCAATGAAATTTCAGATTAGCTGGAACATCAGAAGGAAGAGTATATGATGCCCGGGAAGGAAAAAAATATTCCCACAGCCGTGGAGACTCTGATTATAACAACGCGGTGTGGGATATACATATTTAATGGGAAACATTCCGGCATACATTTTTTATGGAGGCAAACATAGAAGAATATCCAACACGGGAGACGCCGCCGCGGTCCCGTCGCTGTACACACGCCCACCCGTCGAGATATTACAAAAATGTAATTAGTTTTTCAAACAACAATAACTCGTTGCTCCTCTCCGTCAGACGCACGCTTCCAATTTCTGGAACTCCGTCAGGAACTTGACGTCGCGTACACGAGAGAATAAAATACGAGGTGAGCGGAAGGATCGAGTTTGCGAGTAGCGAGATTGAGAGAGCGGGTGTGGGAGGGATGAAGGGAGGAAGAGAAAGCGATCGTCGATCCGGCGAATCGAAAAGTTACGAGGCAAATGTGCACGCCGGGGCGGCCCTTCGCTGGATATTCTTGAAGCGTTATTATGAGGGGCAGGGGGGGGGGGGTGGAAGCTCTAAATCGCAGAGCCTTTGACGTTGTTTAATAAAGCTGAACGCGAAGTCAACGAGCGTTTCAGGTGAGGAGCTGCAGGGGTAGGGAGGCTTGCATTCGGGAGAAAGTTGTCTCGCTCAATGCCACTAGGCAATTCCGCCACCTTATATACCCGGCCGATCCTCCTCCCACCCGCTTACCTTTCCCGGTACACAAGCCACTAGTTAACGAAGTAACGAGCCGTCTACCCACAAGCTTAATCCAAACTACGCTAAGCCGATAGTGGCCTGTGTATAAATGCATGTATATATATACACACGTGTATACATATGTATATATTCATATATATTGTATATAGAGGTTGTTCGACGGCAGCTGCCTGTGTAGGAAGGAAGAGCCCGCCGGATAACGCGAACCCGCAGCCCTTCCTAAACTAGACTTCAAACGTGGCTTATACCTCCCTCAGCTATATCCTAAGCGCGCATCGGAGTATATCCAAGAGGGGAAAAAAAGTAAAAGCGAGCTTATATCCTCGAGACGGCGGCCTTTAACCAATTCGGTTACGTGCTCGGTATCTTAATCAAGCAAGAATCAGCTCGTTTTTTCTATACAACCGGGAGGAGGCTTTTATTTACGGAAACTCGTCGTAATATATATCTTGATAATATTGAAGGATGTAATTCGCTTTTGGTAAATATTTCGTCGAGATTCTCTCGGTGTATTCTTGATGGGCGAAGCGGGGTGCTGCTGCTGGGAGAAAGGAGAACGTGTACGCTCTCTGTGTCTACGAGAAAACTGGCTCATTACATTGCGGAGCGCAATGTGGATCGTGAGATAACTGGTCGTCGGTGCACATTATTGTTCTCAAGAAATTACACGAAAAGTTTGTAGCTGTTTCAGAGGGAAATATATATCGTGGGTAAAAAGTTGATGATGCTATATCTACATACATATACGTAGGTATGTACGTTTGTGTATAGTTGGCTCTCGTATAATTAGGAACTCCGATCGAGGAATATTCCGCAACGATTGAATCTTTATTCAACTATTCTGACAAGTCGACAGAAGCGTTCGCTCTCGGGTTCTTCTCTGTTTCAGCGATCTCTGTGACTCTTTGATTCGAGATTCAAGTTGAAATCTCGAATTTCGCACGGTGATGAAGCTGAAAAAAAAGGTCCGATATAGATTCAATAGAACGCTCCTGCGAATCGAGCTTGCGATTGTCTTTGATAGCTTTTTTCGGACGGAGATGGGAAAAAAATAACGCGCGCTTGTGGAAAAACGATTACGAGACAAAAGGCGAGATTTTCATTTGAAAAGAGCTTTCAAATAAATGGGAATAAAAGTAGTGAAATTTATTCAACGAGCGAGATTTTCACATTTATTTTTCAGCGAGCCAGCGCGCGCACGTGGATTGAAATATATCACGACCGGGTGATTATTCATCGCTGTGGGGGAAAAAAAAATGCTAACCGCGCCATTAATGTTATGTGGCTCGTTATTGTCCCGACTTTGGAATCCGCGGGAAAAGGAGCGAGCGAGACTCGTGTGCACAGAGAGGAGCATCGCCTGCTCGCGGTCGAAAAACAATCGGGACCCGGGGATGTTTTTTTCGATCGCGCGTGTGTTCATTTCCGCACCGATCGGAGCGCTTTTCGCGAAACAAATCACGCTAACCGCAGAAAAATGGGGAGAGAGCATCTCTCTTTTTGGGAAAATTGGGTCGTCGAGCTCATCCCTGTTTACGACAGGCCTTTATAAAACGGTTTTATCCAGCTTTTTAACAAATGTAAAAGATCGAACGGACAGGGCGTGAAAACGAGTCCCGCGACTGCCAAACAGAGAATTCCCATAGTCAAACGATATCCGTTTATTTTTCGCTGATATCGCATATCCAAAAGAAAGAAAAGATAAAAAGCGAGCGTTCTTCTCGATGTTTTGAGCACACCTTTTTTTTATACCCGACACGTATCGCGAGAATATTCTTTATTCGCATGCACATATAGGATATATATTCTCTGTGAAACAATATGACGCTCCAAAGCGAATATGTACAATCTCGTTCCAATGAAATAGTCGTATACATCGTTTTTTTTCCAAATTCGATTGTCCCTCTGCTACTTTCGTCCCGAGAGCATTGCTCCGCATGTCCGATTGTGCAGAGTTACCGAGCGCCAAAATCAACGAAACATATCTCTGCGAGTGTATATTCATGGAAAAAGATGGAACCCCGTCGTATTCAGCTTTTCATACCTCTCTCCGTTCTTCGACTATGTCCCTTTCCACACGCTCCAGGTACGAAATGTTTCTGGCTCTCGGGGACAGTCGTATTACGTACGTGTATGCACAGAGATCGTAATGCGAGTTAAAGTTTCGCGTTGCTCTCGTTCCCATAAGGGAAAATGTTGCCTATCTAACTATTCGTTTTGCCGCAATTCTCTCTTTCTCTCTCTCGATTGTACGTTCAAAGAACTCGTAACGCGTATGTACGCATATTCGCAAAAGTGAACAAAAAGTTCGCCCTTAATTATTATTATCGTGTGAAGTTGGAGTTTAATTATTTCCTGTCGGGAGCGGTAAATGCTTCCTGCTCTCTGTGTCCATCGTCGAGGCCCATGCGGAGGCGTCACAGAAAAGTGAAATGCTATCATCCTCGAAAAAGTTACGAAACGCTGACGGACCGGCCAACCTCGTTTTCCAAGTTCCCACTGTATATTTGTAACGGAGCATCGGGTGTCTACATATATCTACATATAGTTGCGTAGATTTCGTCCTTACTTCGTTCAACAAAAAGTTAGATGCTGAGCCCGCGCTCACGATCTGCAGATGTAGATTCGAAATTGCGAAAGAGAGAAAAAAAATGGGACGACGTTTTTTTTATTTATACGAAAACACTTTTTTAAGCTTTCATCGAGACTTTGGTAATTTCGCGATCCACCCCGTTAAAATAATACATATATGGATGAAGCTGCACAGATTGGTTCGTGCTTGGCGAGATACGTTTTTTTTTCTCACTCGTATACACGCCGAGAGACTTTTTCCCAGCCGGATTGCTAGTGAGCGATACGCGTACGGGACGTTTCGAGCCAAGTAGACCATTCGCGAAATGAATAATGCAATTAAAAAAATTTTTTCGCACGAGGGGATCACTCTGTTATTGGGAAAAACTTTTCCGCGGATTTCAGGAAGAGGTTCAACATCCGCCGGCGTTCTCCTGCACGGAGGCGCAGGGCAGCGGGAAAAAATAAAAGAAATCCGCGGCAGCAATCGATTTCGTGTGGAAGGTGCCATGTACACAAATGTATATACAAATATATAGATTGAAAGACCCCGGGGACTCGGTTGCAATTATTTTCATTGCTTTTTCATGGATCGTTTGGCGATGTCGGCACAGTCGGGGAGGGGGACGGGGACGAGGAGGGTAGAGGATCCCCGAGGAACTGCGAGAGATAGCGCGCGCGATAGAGGGCGATCCTGAGGGTGTCAGCCACGGCCTGAGATCCAACGCCCAGGGCCATCCCGTTCGAACTCGCTACCGACTCTCCGCGGAATACATTTATTTTCTCCGGTCTAATCCCGTACACACATAAACAGCCTCGTGAACGAGCTTCCATCCGACCTGCAAATTATTTATTTATTTTCTGAGGTGCAATCATACACCGCATCTGCTGGAAAACCAATCAAAATTTTCCTCCCTTGTTTTGGATACGCAAATTTTACCCTATACTTTACTTTCCCGAAGTAAAACAAGCCTGGAATGAGAAAAGTCTTTCCGGAGAATATTCGTTATCGAGAGAGAGAGAGAGATAGAGCGTTCAATGAAAATAATATCGTCATCCGAACTAGAAATTTTGTAGGGAAAATCCGATTCCAGGTAAGGACCTTTCAATGTTTGAGAAGGGTGATACAACATTAGGTAAACCTTGTCATAAACTTGGAATATCCTGATGTGGATAACCCGATCGAACGTGGATCAAACTTCTGTAGAGTATACCTGATCAGGACCTTATAATATTCCAGTGTGGATAGTCCGAACGATTGGATGTCAACTTGCTACACGGTTAAGGTTTAACCCATGTGAGTCCGAGACACCAATGTAATAAAAATTTTCTATATTCTCAGAGATTTTCGATATTTTAGAAAAAAATAAGAAAATCGCATTACTGTTTGATGGAAAGCGAACAACGTGGTTCTTCCCTTTTCTTCGAAAATTGTTTACTTTCAGACAAAATGGCATAGTTCATTTTTGTACGATGTAGGACTTTTAAAGATCACCGCAAGGATGAACTGGAAACACAATCCCTGACAAAAATGACTTTTTCATACTCAATCGGTAAAATTTAGTCTTCGTTTTTTTTTGTTAGAAAGTTGGCATTTTTTATTGTGATATTTAGAATGATATATTCAATAGATTTCTAATGTTTTATCAACAATTTCATATTATTTATTGTTTAAATCATTTTTAAAAAAACATTTTAGACAAAATTGTTTAAACTCGATTATCAATATTCGTTATGTATACTGATAGGAGAAAAAACTATAAAAATCTTTCGTTTAAAAACTAAAAGTTTAAACTATAAAAATCTATAAAAACTTTTCTTTTAATAAATTTTTACGTACTAGAGAAAGTAGTACGAAAGTAGAGAGGAGAATTCGTTTTGTTTTCATAAGTGGATAATTTCTTAAAAACTGTTTAGTAAAAGTTAATGGCAGGAAGATTTTTTAATATTTAAACATCTTGAGAAAAAAAATGACATGTAACTACTGCCGTTTTTTCGATATGTATAATTTATTATAATTTCGTTTTCCATGAATTTGCATAAGAATACGGATACTATTCAATTTACTATAACTTTTAAACGATTTAGTGAACTGAATTGAAATTTGCACAGTTCTATTATCTGGTGAAGTTTTCAGATTTTTACTAATACCGTTTCGAGTTATCTCCAGTGCATCATTACCTCAATTAGGACCTGATAATAATTTTCTGTGGTTAACCCAAACGAAATAAAATAAATAAAAGACTATTATTTAAAATTTCGGAAAGTTTTCGCTATATCGGATCTGATGAGGAAACTTATCAAGTAGTCCCGATCAGGTCCTCATATATATGATAGACGTTATACATTCTTACAAGGACCTCTTTTCTGGTTTTCCTAGTTCGGACCTAATGTTAGGATCAGGTTAACCTGATCAGGGTCTTTGAAAAACCAGACGATAATTTCTAGTCGAGATGATATACCATATAAAAATATAAATATAATCTTTATCTTTCTGCCAAGATCGTTACTGAGGATATTTATTTCAATAGAATTGAAAATACGATCGTGTTTTCCCGGTCACGTGTCTCACGGTGATCCCATTCGAGTGTATTTCTCCGGAATCTTGAAAATAGATCGAAATACCGGGCCAATATTCGAGACAATATCCAATCTCTTTATTATTTTCAGTAAAACGATCGTCTTGGGTCAGGCGGAAGATCTCTGCGAAGATACGTGATAGATTTCGCGGTGAGATCTATTTTCGAATTTCACAGGCGAACGAAAATTCGGAGGAAAATTGGCGGATGGAGAGCGAAATATATAGAGAATGACATAACACCGTCTTGGAAAGCCTCGTCCGACTTATCCTCGGCTATTTAAAAATATGATACAGACAGAGAACGACGCGCTTTGTCGTGCCTGCGAGAGCGTTTCGATGCACGAAATTTGCGACACATTCGGCTCCCGTTGTACTCAGAAAGCGTTCATATAGGTATGTCGGTGAGTAAACCGCGATCAGCTATATTAAATATAGCGCTGACCGGTTAGCGACCAGCGCCTGCTTCCCGCGGACGCTCCATTATATCCGTAAATATTTGTCATCGCTACACCGTCGAGTATTATTAATAAAACGATAATCAAGGAAACCATTTGACGGACCAATGCGCGGATTATTTAGTAACAAGAAAATTTGTACAAATGTTTCGACGTACCTTGAACTGCGGGTGCGACGTTGAAGATGAGGCCGACGATAACGCAGAATAAAAAATTCTCCCAACATCCCATCTTGCTACAATTTTTTAAGTAGGCTATTTTTACAGATATACATATGAATCGTGCTCAAGTATATTTGGAATAAACGCTCGAACACGCGCGCACTCTCACAGTTGGACTCTCCGTTCTGCGATTTTATCCGGGGAGGAATCTTGAAGATTATTTTCCAACATCTAACGATCAGAGTAGGAAGTTTTTGTTTGAGATTTTTTTTTTTTCGAAAGAAAATGAAAAAATAAGAAAAGCAGATGATGTCTCGAGAAGATTCAAATAACACGCAGAGTCAGTTGGATCTGCCAAATGTCGCTCTTTCTCACGTCATCTTCGACGGATCTTGGACGTTTCTGAATCACGCGTGCCGGCTTTGGCATGACAATACGATTCTATCATCCGGCACGAGCACTCAAACACTCACGAGATACACTTTGCAACTGCACCAATCAACCACAGAGTAATCCACCCGTACCCGACATTTCTTTTCGATAATTCGATCATTCGTCGACGTCGCCCTCGGAGCCGTCACCGCCAATCGAATATTCAGGCTCTCGATTATATTCGTCAATCTCCCATCGTTTTCATACTGTAAAAACACAAATGTTCGCCACCTTTACCATCAACATTGGAAAATAAAAATATTTTTCCAGATAAAAAGAGTGAGAAGTGATTTGAGAGGATAAACATCAATATCGAGGGGAACGTCACGGTTTAATCGTGCTTGTCAAAATAAGGCAACTTGGCCGGCTTCGAGTGAACGTCGCAACACGAGGGATGATTGAAGAGCGGTCCGGCCTCTCTCGTTCTGCGAGGAGATAAATCTATATCGATGCCTCTGGAAGATGGATCGACGAAAATGACTTGGAAATCGTTGGAAACGAGGTGGCAAAGTCTTGACTCTTCTCGTCTTCGATCTCGCTCTGTCCCACGCAGGTATGCATCGAGCAAGTCGGAGCGGGGCTTCCTTCGACGTCGGATAAGTTGTGTGCAGACCCGAGCCCGCGCTTCTGCGACATCCAACACCAAAGTTTGTCCAGTGAGCCAAAGTGCACCGGGAGTGACAATCCTCCGGAGGAATCCTCACGCTAAACCCATATAATATTCAACGAGCCATCAAACTTTCCAGAGACTTCATTCCGTATGAATTTTCATGAAAATAAAAGTAAAATCGGGGAATCAGCCCTCGTTGAGAAACTGAAAATGAAAATCCCTCGTGTGTGCGACGGGGAAGCTGGGCCAAGTGCACACTTCGAGGAAAAATAAAAAAAAAAATAGCGACACAGGTCGCGTGTTATTTACTTCGCTTCGTCGAATGGGCGACGACTCGGTTATCGGAGCGTTTATTTTCGTATCGCGTCGACCGCGTGGCTCGGGCGGGTTAAGAAATTCGTATGAGCGGGTTTTTGATGCGCGACCGGTCTCGGGACAGACCCGCGAACGACTGGCGAGTTCGCCGGTGTGCCAGCACCAATACGCTTGCAGCCGCGTCGAAAACTGCCTTGCGCTTCCGCCGAAACTCTTTTCCCTCTCTCTTTATCCCTCTTTATCCCGTTCTATCGCGCTCCCACCCGCCCCCGAGACAGTGCAAAACGCGCGCACCGCCGGGGCATCCTTCGTCCTCCTTGTTCCCGTTCACCTTTGAGCATTATTAGTGGCTCTCGCTCGCTCCAGCGAGCGCGCTCGTCGTCGTTGCGCACCTGTCGTTCCGGGGGCTCCCAAGCGCCGAGGCGCATGCCTCCCCCACTATCGCTCTCCACCCTTCGCTTCCTCCGGCTTTCCCTTGCATGCACCGTGTTCCTATCATCGGAGCCACCGAACGAAAGGGCTCGCTCCTCGCAACCGCTGCTCGAAGAAACGGGCTTCTCCAAAAATTTCTCACCGACTCATTTCCTCCTTGACCCCCCTCGCCCTACTCTTTTCAACACACATGTCTACGCGTACACCTGTGCGCTAGGAACACTTCGAATACGTCCGCTGATCTCCTCTCTCGCCCCCACTAACGAATTTACGTACAATGTACAATTGTCCAAATTGCGAGAGAACGCGAAACGAGCGCTCGCTAAAAATAAGAGAAGAAAACAAAATGTACGTATATTGAAAATAAAATGGTATCGCCGGGGGATGGAAAATTAAAATTACTTTTTCATCAAAAGATTAATTGTTGAGATGCTTATCCATACACGTACTTTTTTATCGATCTCTTTTACATATCGAGATTCGCTCCACCTGTGTCCTCGCTGGAAGGAATCACTTTTTCTCCCATGACTACCACATTTTGATTTTTTATACGTATATCCGGTATGCGAGGCTCGATATGTATATGCGAAAATATAGGGGTATTGATTGAATTCGCTGCCCGACAGAAATACCTCTGTATCGCATTTGTACGACCTCGTATTTATATAATGCGTACATGCATACGACGTACACGTACATATTGCATGCAGATTTGAAATATTATATACACCGTACGTGCCTCGCTCGTGCACACGTTGACCGGTGAAGGCGCGCGTCTACCCAAAGGTGCATACACTTATTTTCGAAATCTCTTTGAAAAATCTTTTATTGGTTCATTCTTTCGTTGCTTCCCTTTTTTTCCGATTCCAGCGAGGAATTTATCGGTCCGAAAGGGTTTAAAAAAACTTCTCAAAAATCTCTTGCCAATTTCCCCACACGGTCCTCCGTCCCTTTTTTTCATCGAGTTCGACTCGCTAGCGCGACTATAAAAATTTAAATATCGAGATGAAACTAGTACCATTCCCTGAATCTACGAAAATCCTCCAGAATTCGCTGGTTATAAAGTTTTATCGACTGAGGTGAAGCGAAGTTATGGGTATTTGAAATTTCACGATTTTGGGCTTTTCCAATGTCGTGCTAGGCCGAAAAACCCGATTTTCTTTTTATTTATACGAATACTGCCTCTTTCGATAACCCCCACACCGATTTTTATCAACAATTTTTAAACTGAATCTTTTAGATTCTTTCTTTTACTTTTTTCCTGAAAAATGTCAAAGTTCCGCCGAGGGTGAAAACCATTCACGTAATCAGCGAATTGCTCTTTTCATTCGACAAAATTTCTGACAAAAACGCGCTGACCCTTTTGTCGAGATTGATAAATCTTCCTTGTGATCCTCGACGATACGATGCCAAGGCGAAAGAATTTATTTTTTAATTATTTGGAGAGAACCGAAAAGAGGTTGCTACTAATGAGATTGGTACTATCTCGGGACTGAGTTATTCACTTGTTTAACGGTGCTCTCGGATTTCTCATCCCGATGAGATTCTCTCGAAAAATTCAAGCAGATAAATTCAAGTGCTCGTAGCATAGAATCACGAGAGGCCAGGTGCACGAGAGAAAAGCTTGTAGAATGGCACGAAACGGTTACAGCGTAAAAGCATTTGTTCTTCTTTCTCCCTCGCGCTTCGTCCACTTCCGATTTCCATCGCTGGTTGGTTACGAGATTCCTGGACTGTCGAAATGTACAATATTCGCGACGTCTTCAGAAACAACTCGACAATCATCACAAATATTAATATGCATGAAAGTTTACGAACTTGATAACTTTCCTCTTTATGAGTTTTGAAATTGCAAAAAGTACAATCGTCGATTGTACCATCTCAAAAGGATGTAATAATAAAATAATCCAAATGAAGAGAGAAAAAAGTCCTCGCGAGTGCTACTGAATCAAATTAATAATTTTGAAGCGTGGGGGCTGTAATCCAAATCCCACCAAAAACGTGGAATTCTCGTTATATACCGAGGTACGAGGTTTTCGAAAAAGCTCAAAAAATAAAATAAAATAATAAAAAAGTTAAAATAAGAGAAACGACAGGAATGGAGGTAACGGGAATATCAGTTTCCGGAAATCCTGGCTCGAGCGAGCGTTTCTCTTTCTCTCACGGTGACAGATATGTCACAGAGTTTTTTTGCAGCTAACGTTTTATAGGTGAAAAAAAATGAAAAAACAAAAAACACTTGCGTGTTCTCGACGTGTGTATATGAAGTACGTATATAGAATGACAGATTATCGATACTCGATGAATCTCGTGTGAACAAATTTTTAGTCTCCGCTGTTATCGGAGCAAAGCTTACTGCGTTTCTCTCGCTCCGAGTCCCGCTTTCTCCCTCGATCGCGTTTTACATTGTTATACAACGCCCATAGATTACACCCGTCAGTCGACTTGATTACGACACCGTACTAATGCTAAAAAAATCCGCGGGAAATAAATGTACTCGAATGGAAAGAACATAACGCGGGGGTATTGTATACGATATATATACATATTCTGTATGGATATACATATATATATATTTAATATTTATCACCAGAAATGGA
The DNA here is from genome assembly GCA_030522605.1 of Cremastinae sp. B BG-2022a. Taxonomy (NCBI): domain Eukaryota; kingdom Metazoa; phylum Arthropoda; class Insecta; order Hymenoptera; family Ichneumonidae; species Cremastinae sp. B BG-2022a. Next base: position 94,752 of record JAPYYX010000408.1, on the reverse strand, counting down.
GTAGATTGGTGCCATCAATATTCCACCAATGGCCAGTCCGCGCTGGTCGAGCTGCTGAAGAAATTATATGTGTGTTCATCAAATAGTTACGATTGCGCCAAAGATTAATTTATCGATATCAGCCGCAGCTCCTCGAACTAGAATAATAAATCCTCCCTCGTGGTATATTTTTTCTTGGGATGCTGAATAAAAGAACCGGGTCGCGAAGCTATCGCGAGACTCGCTTTTTCGCACCGGCTAATTTATTTTTATCCACTCAAATAGGTGGTTCTTAACATATCATCTGAGTTACTTCAATATCAATTTTTAGAATTCTAATAACGAGGGCGCAGATCGAACAGAACTTTTACATTTTTAATATCTTCGAAGAGAAGGAAACGCAAAGATTTTTCAGAGGCAATGTGTTATTTTCGTTTCGAGGTGCGGTCTGGCTCGATGTTTAATCGTGGGTGGAAATCCCATGAACATTTTATACGTGTATAAGTGGAGAGTGTGTGAATCGAGCTTGAGGTCAATTTTATTTAGAAATCTGAAAATTTCGAAATTCGAGGTACTATTTTTCTCGGTAATGCCTGAGAGTGATCTGAAAAAACCGTCTCATTTATGGTGTTGACCCATCAGTCAATCTGGGCAGATCACCGATCATAGTATTTGCAGCGCTGTACTATCGTCGGTTAAAATGTTATTTACCTTGTAGCACTTTAGAAAATCGATGGAATAAAAATCAAACATATTTTAGTGTGAACGTTTGGAATAATCAAAAGAAAATATCAATTAATTAATTTTTGTTTCATTTTAGGCAGTTAATCACAAGTACTCACTAATTAAATATGAGTACGTGTAAAAGATCTTTGAAATAGTATATTACGCACCAAGGGAGGAAAGTATGGCTCTTCTCCCGTGGTGCGTATACAATTTTTTATCAGATCAGGATCGAAAGTTCGATAAAAAAATAAAGTTCGATGGTAAGTCAGAGGTTAGTCATCATTCGCGCGCACGCATCGATTTTTTAATTTCGATGTTCAGTTTTCTCAACTGCTTGACAGGGATCAAGTTGTTCATTTATTCGTTTAAAACCATTTATAAACACATAAATTTACAGCCTTGTGAATCGGGAAAATAATTAATAGAAGAAGAAATAATAAAAAACTTGGATGACGCGAAAAAAGAAATGACCAATAATTTTGTATTTTTTTAAAACGGAGTTGCAACGTATGGGGTCCAGGGGCGAAGCCCCGGTCAGGGGAGTTGGGGGGCGAGGTTTTGAGCAATCTTGTACAAATTTCAACACAAGACGTGTCTTACTATATGCCGATTTACATTTTAAAAAGTTTAAAAATAATTTTTACGTTATAAACGCGTGAGCCTTCTTACGGTAGTGCTACAGCTTTTTCGATTTCTTAGGATTTTGTTGAAAATGTGCACAAGTCTTCTTTGATACGACCTGCATACGTGTTCCAAATGTTACGAGGGTTTACCGCGTAGATAGTGAGATATTTATTGTTAAAGATCGCAATTTTCAGTGGTGTCTCATAAGAGCACGTGATAAATATTGCGATTTTCAATCCTATATATCTTGACTTCTAAATCTTGAAATATCTCAAAATTTTCTCTGTTTTTAGAACTTAGAAGAAGTTTTCTTTAGGTTTTTAAAAATATATTGTAAGAATTCCTTTTTATACGTATGTACGTAGCAACTCAAGGGCATGTTTGATGATTTTTATTTTTGAGTAGTGCTTTTTAATCAGTTTGTAACAACTTTTCTTAATAAATCTAAGCTCAAAAACCGCATGCTGCAGAAATAAACTATAACAAAATTCATTGATTTGACTGCATCGGATTTTTTCCAAAAATAGCTATTGTAGGAAAAAATCTATAATTAATATGCATTTTTTAAGACTAATAGAATCTTTAATGTTGAGTTAAAAAGATAATCGAACAATTTCATACCTATCTGTTTGTGAAAAATGTACTTCAGGAGGCTGGTTACCGACATTAAAATATTTAGAATTTAATAAAAATTGGTGATTGCATTCTTAAACCCAAAATATGTGACCATAACGTTTTTTTCAGATTTGCTATCTATGTAATTCCCGAGTTATTCATTATGAAAATGTATTCGTATCATAGTGCGTATATGTATATTTATGTATGTAAACTCTATGCTTATAAGGGAGTGTGGGGCATGGCGGGCCACTTAAGGAAAAAGTGCTCGCAATTCGAGTTTTTTTCGTGCATTCCACCTTTTTTAGTCCCTGAACACGTATTCGATGTTGGTATGCTGCGTCTGTTCAAAAATAAAAACTCGAAAATGTGGGGCACGACGGGCCCCCCAAAAAATTTATTGTCGAAATTTTTTTCTTCTGTTTTTACTCTTATCCAGTCTCGTGCGGATGATTTAGCATCACAAAAATCAGTACTAATGCTAATATGATCGCTGACGCGGATAACACGAACGATGTTGAGAACGCTATTAGAAAAGCTGAAGACAGAGAATTGTAGCAATTGAGCGGTAGGATGAGCTCCATCTCTCTTATGGATGTAGAAGAAACAACAGTAGAGCCCGAAATAATCATCATTGAATCTGAAGAAGAAATCATCGTTCATTCATCAAAAACTACATTTGATGAACGTAACCATCAATTCTTAAAAGGTGTTTTGGACGATGATGATTCATCAAACAATAGCGATTTTTTACATATTTAAGAGAAAAGGAGAAAAATAGATCGGTTCGTTGTTTTTCCGAACATTATTTTTCCCACGATGAAAAGTTAATTTCGAAGTTCTACTCGCGAAAAAAAATAGTACAGCAATTATAACCAGCTCATATTTTCGGAATTCATTAGCTGAGCAAAAAAGATCGAGAAAAAAATTCTGAATGGTGTTAGAAAACGATGAAAAGGAAAAGGCAACGCCAAAAAGGCTGTAGATGTGAGACACCTTGTATTTTCTGCTCAGATTTATACTTTGAATCCGTGAAGCCATGGATTGGAAATGTAAAAATTGGACTCACGATTCATGTGCTGGAGTAGGAAATAAAATAGTGGAAATGTACGTCTGTGATTATATATTACAATATTACAATCAACTATGAAAGGAAAGGTGAAAAAAAGAACATTTTGGTGACTTCATTTTTTCTCAAAAATTTGGGGTGGCCCGCCGTGCCCCCAGTGGCCCGCTTTGCCCCTCACTCCCCGACACAAATTTCAAATTTAAATTACTCGAAAACCTGGCAAGAAAAAATATGAAAAGCATTGTCTTTTCATATTCGATCCTGAAAAACATGCTCATAAACTTTCAACAATTTTCTATGATTTAAGCACTGGGTATGGCTATCTGGGTATCCAACCTTCTTAACTTTCAATTAAACAAAAGTTTATTGATCCCCATGCCATAACACGCTGTATAATATTCGCGTATTCCACATTAATTTTTTCAAAAAATCAGTCGATAATATTTTTTTAAATGTCCAGTTTGATATAGATGAAATAGTATATTACACACCGAGGGCAGTAAAATAAGGAAGGTCTCAGATCACATATAATTGTCGGCCGAGGCGAAGCCGAGCCTTTTTTACTTCCCGAGGAGTGTATACGATTTTTCTCATCGACGGAGCCGAAAAGCGAGGACTTCGTCCCGCGTAGGCTTCGCCTCGGCCGACAATTACATGTGATCTGAGGTCTTCCTTATTTTACTTCCCTCGGTGTGTAATATACTATTTCATATAACCTGCATTGAAAATGCAAGTTTCAATCCCTGTTGAGACGACCGAAACTAGTCAATTTCAGACCAATGCGACTTGCCGGGCAAAAAGTCATCATTTTCTGCCCGCTGAGCGAAATTTTAGCTTTATTTTCAATCCTATTAGAGTACCGTTTGTTTATTTCATGTCTTTATAATTGTCATTCTTGCGCTATTTGTCTGAAATTTATTAATTTCGGTTGGCTCAACAGACGTTGAAATGAACATTTTTAATGAAAATTATATGAAAAATATAATGTGTGAGGCGGGATGAAACAAAGTGATTTCAGACCGAGTGATGCCAGCCCTCGCTTTTGCTCGGGCAGCCAACTTTCACTCTGGTGTGAAATAGTTTTGTTTCATCCCTAGTCACACAATATGCTATTCAATTTAGATTATCAACTGTTAACGTCGATGTTAGATCAACCACTTTCATCTACCTTAGAAAAATGTTCCCTTAAAAAATACTCATAATAAAGTTGATCAGATCGGAACATAAAGATATGAATACTTGACATTTCGACATTTTTCGTAAAGTCCTTGAGAGATCGATTGCGATGGAAATAAAATCGTCTTTGAAACGAAAATAAACTAAATAACTAAAAACTTTCTAATCAGGATTTTTCTTTTGATCACAAATTTTCGGAGTATGTAAACATGTTTTTTTTTCCAGTGTAAACAAGAAAGATTCACACCAGTATGCACTTCGATCGAAAGCTCGTCAGGAATTGGAGCGCTGAGAAATTAAAATCAATCACGAATTATTTACCTCTCGAAGTCTCGAGATTAAAAGTTTATCAAATGAAATATGCACAACTGAATAATCATTGAGAAGAGCTAAATTGAGAAGAGAGCGAAAAAGAAGTAAACGATTGGAGGAGTTGTGTTAATTGCTTGTGTTGGAGCATAAGAAAAGATATCTCTGAATAAAGTTGCAGAAAGGGCCGAGGAACGATCCCAAAGGAGTTTAGAACTTTTAACCTTCCGGTACGTATGTACCGATGAAGTACGCGAGGGTGTACTTGTTGAGCACGAAGCACCTAACGAACGGATGAGACACAAGCAGAGGCTTTCTCCTCTCTCTGAAAGCTCCGGCGTCTATTTAAATTAAACACTTTTTGTCACACCATTCTCGCAGTTTCCCTTCTGCAGCGCCTCTTGTTCAATTTCGTTTTTCTTCCTCTCGAGCGCGAGACCTTTCAAGAAAGCTCATCTCACTCGACGTCGCGCTTGATCCTCGCCAACGAGAGATCGGACAATGCAGCGGAGTAGATCGATACACTCGACCTCCTCGTCTATTTAGCCGCATTTTCGCTGAATATATTTTTCATGCGAAAATGTGTATAATGAGAAATTAGAGAAAAAACCGATCTTCCGAGTTTCCCGCGCCTTTTCTTCCCCCCGCAAACGTCTCGTCATTATTATTTTTACGCATCACTAAAGCAAGCCCGAGCGAATAAATTTATTCATAGAGAGTAATTTCGGTCCGTTCAACGCCGGCAAGTCCGTCGAGTTTTTCCCCGTCCGTTAGTTCTACATCACCGGTCTACGACGATTTCATCACGAGAAAAAAAAAAGTTACCAGAGCGAGAGAGAGAGAGAGAGAGAGACAGATCCATAATCCATTAGGATAAGGTGCACCGGGTTGTTTTATATTCCGTTAAAAAATTCACTGAATAAATCTTTATTTATAACGATATTTTTCGTTCTCAAGACCGATGGAGCGTCCTCGTCTTTCAGAGTTTTTGAAAAATTTTCACAAACGATTGAATTATGAGAAAGATGTTAAAGTTGAAAAAGTACTACGGAAACAAAACAGTGCGGAAGAGCACAAACGATATTGCGCGTTTCCCTATACAACCACCGCACGATACGTGACCCCATGTATAAATGTATCGCGCATACACATGTAGCGCACTTGTTACGAGTTGCGAGTAAACAAGTAGCTATTTCGCCAACCAACTAGTAAGCCATCCACCCGAACTCGTCTTCCCTTCCGCCTGTCATGCCTCACTCTACTACTCCCTTTTCTTCACTCTATATCTCATCTCTCCCTCTATCTCTCTTTCTCTCTTCAAGAGTTCACAGAGCATTTTTACTCTGGCCTAGTTTTCCAAGCTCTTGTTAAAACTCCCGGCCCCCCCTTTGTTCTATAACGTTTCATGAACGCAAGAAAGTTCATGAAACTAAACGGAGTGCTCCGTCTCTCTCTCACTCTCTCTCCTCCTCCTCTCTTCTTTTTTCTTCCTTGCATTCCTACACTTGTATTATTACACTTTGCGAGAGGCTTTATCGAAATTTCTCGCCCGTCTTATATGCGCAGAACGGAGCGAGTGTTCGCAGAAATTCAGGCGATAACGTCAAACGATGGATTATCATTAGAGTACCAACTGCACAGGCATACAAATCAAGGATTTTGCAAACTTGTACTGAATGGAGAATTGCAATGCTTGTTACAAGTTTCAAAAACCTTTCGCTTTACAACTATCTCCTTCTGATCCTCCTGCCGTCGGATCGACGGTGCCGATAACGAGCTGACTAGGTAGAACGAAACCACCTCAGGCTGCGTCTACCATCGCTCCGACTGATACAACCAGATGCAACTTTGGATAATTGTTATTTACACATCTACAACAAAAAATCCGGATGGACGAGAACCGCCTTGGGGTTACGCAGTTTCCTCAAATCTAGAACAAAATACTCTCGTTAGATCACATATGATCAGAATCGGTTGGTGAAATGATAAGGTGATAGACAACGAGAAATGATCTTTCACGTTTTTCGGATGAAGGCAGTTCGATCATTGGGTGGCGTATAAACGTGGGACCTCTTTATGCGATTTAAAAAAAATTAATTTTGATAAATTTTAAGATTTTCATTGATGAAAAAAAAGTAAATGTGGTGGGTATATTTTATGAAATTTCCACGTTGCCGTTTTGCGAACCTTGAAAATTCTCACACATAAATAAATGTATGATTTTCAAAATTAAAATGAAAACATATTTATTTTCAAAATTTTTGTGATCGAAATACCTTAATAAGCAAAATAATTATAGGAGAAAATTTAATCGAAACAGTTATATTATTTATTCAGAAAAAATACAGGATATCAAAATTCGAGCTCAAATTTATTTTTCTACTTAGCGAGAGGTAGCTTGATTTGATTACAAAAATAGAAAATCAGTCTAACGCCAATATTCACACGGTGAATCGTGACTCGATAGTACGTGCTATTTATCTAGAAGTACATCACTGGAACACTCGAAACTGATATTTTTAATGAACCAACCTGAGAGTGTATGTAAAAAAATTATGCGTCCTTACTCGTACTTCTAGACGTTCTAGTACTTCTCTCTACTTTGTTGTTTGCATTTTGTTCTTTGGGTTTTAACAGTCGTTTTGTGGATCTCGTTTTTCCGACGACCAGTTCATCTTCGCTGCTGTCCGGCGCCAGTATAATCGGAGTACTCTCACTCTTTGCATTTTTCGATTGCGCAGAGGTTCTGACTCGCAGTCTCAAGCTGCTTCTCGAGCCGAGTGAGTTCTCATCGTTCTCCTGAGTCACGGTGACTAATTCCGACGTGACGGAACCGGTAGAGAGGGATCCAGACTGCTTATCCATCGACATGTCGTTTAACAATTCCGTAACCTCTTGAATTTGTGTCGCTTGCATCTTCTTTGTCGATCTCGTTTTCCGCTTTGAACCGATTTGTGTACTTGCTAACATCTTCGTTACTTCCGTCACGTCATTGCTTTTCTCCTCAGTGTTGTTTCTACGGAACTTTCTCTTTGACAAGATTTCAGTGCTTTTGAAGTCGCTCGGTTGTGATGAAACTATTATACGTGGGGCCGAAACTTCTTCAGATTTTGTGCTTGCGGTGCTCTCTCCAATGGAATAAGCCTCTTCGTCGCAAATCTTACGACGCACCCGTCTACGCGTTTTCGTTGAAAAATTAGGAATGGTTGGTGTATTCGGCGCATTAGGTGTTTCATCGGTGAACGATATTGGTACTCGTTCCAACTTCAATACAGGTGGTGTTTTTCTTCGCTTGAGATAAATCGGATGCATCTCCAAGATTTCGTGAACAGGGGTCTTGCACACGTCCGCTGATGTTCTCTCGTATCGACTGTCATCGATCTTGTCGATATCCGGTACCACGAATCCTGATTCGAAAAAATAACTATTAATAAAGAAAAATAAAAAAAAACTCGTTAATTATAAAAATAAAACATACTTGAATAATTATTCTCAGTGAAAATGTTGTTGAATTGGCACTGGAAGATGAATTCGTTGACCGCCTTGTATATTGGATGGTTGTAAAGATTATGCTCTTCGCACGATTCGAGAGCATCCAGAGTGATGTCCCTCACATGTATTTCCATAGCTGGTGCGGCGTAGGTGACAAATCGACAATAATCGAGTCGAAACATAATGTACTCGATAGCGTTGCTCTGGTGTTTCGGACACAGGCACGGTTTTTTATTTTTAAGTTTATCAATATCAGCCTCCTCTCTCATGAGAATCCATTTCCTGATTTTCATCGCCCCATGAAAATGTTGGAAAGCCGGCTCTTCGTTTCCCTGTAGTGCGAATAACTGGGCTCGTATGTGTGTCGCTGAAAAGACTAAATAATGGTAACAGGAGTTCGTGCACTTGAGACAGGAACAATTTTTCTCGTGAAGCATAAAATCCGGTTTGCTGAAAACTTTCTTTCTCAGCACGGGGGACGCGTCGCTCTGGCCAATATCAGGAATGGTGCCCGCGTCGCGGGTAGGGCTCGTGAAGTTTCTCGCCGTGGGCTGGTAATTGAGAGTAGGCGATAATTTGCTTCTCATGGTCACGTCGAAGGCTTCGATCTCCAGTATGTGCTCGAGACCTTGAATTTTGACCTCGCAGTCTTCCAGCTTCGCTCGTGAGAGATCGATGTAGCATAGATATTTGAGACACTCGGCAACGCGGAGGGACGTCACTAATTTCTGTGCTCCGCCCAAACGTTTTACGAGATGAGCTGAAATTTCCCGATAGGACAGAAGACTATTTAATCGTAGACTCAGGCTGTTGGTGAATTCGAAGAGAAGTTCAAAATCGTAAAGTTGTTTCTCCTTGTGACCGTGAACAACATTCTCGACGGAATCGCCGATAGAAAGAAGCGTATACAAAAATTCGACTATCATGTTCGTATAGTCGGACTGATCGTGATCGTTGCCATCGCGACCGAGACGATGCTTCATCTCGATCTCCTTGACCAATAAAAAATTTGAGAAATCTTGCATAAACGAAATTTGCCCGTTGCTCGTGGCTCGAAGAAATATTTCGTCTGCCCTTTCGATCTCGTTGTTCTCGTAATAAAAATTAGCAAGACAGAGCCTGTATCTCGTGAGTATGTCCATTGTTTCACGATCGTGAGAATCTTCGAGGCTAGCGACGTGCGCCTCCGTCTTGAGAATCCAATCGGGATTAAAATTGTGGCTGGTGAGGTTTCGACAAGTTGCGTAAACGACGGAAAGACTGTCGGAAATGTTGTGCGCCATTGCGTAGACCATTCTCCAGGCTTGACTCTCGAGATACTCGAAGTGATATAATCGACAGTATTCCCCGGCTATTTTTATCGCATGAAGAGTGTAACGAATTTGCCAATCGTTCGCGTATTTTCGATAGTCAAGATCGAGAATCTCTCGCCACCTGGCGAAGGCCCGTTTCAGACAAGCTTCGAGATCGCTGGTGACGCTCATGTTTATGGCAGTGTAAGCAGGAACAACCTCGTACTCTGGATTCTCAACCGTCGCGGAGTTTTTTGTTCTTCCCATTAAAGCCAGCAGCGCATTGTTCATGTTGGTCTCTGTTTTTCTCGTAATCCACTGCGCTTTCTCTACGAATTCGTAAAACTTGGCCATAGCGTGTGCGCAGCGAAAATGCAAGCTCGGTGACTTCTCACGTTCGAACATCAGGCACACTTTTCCAATGTACGTTCTCAGCGATAATTCGGTGTCGAAATTCAACAAGTCATATGTCATCAGTTGAACAGCCTCGGCGTATTCCAGAGGCGAAGGTTTCAAAAGATCGATCTCTTCGAGAATTGAGAACATAGTTTTCGACATATCCGCCTGAGATTCCTGGAGCGTCTTCATCTCCCGAAGACAAACTTTCACGAGGTCGTAATCGTCCAAACTGACGGTGGGTATTTCAAACTCGTTCGATCGAAGATATCGGACGACGTTCATCTCTTTCTCCTCCGAATCCTTAAGTTTTATATTGAGCCAATCTCGATAAGCTTTCGAATCGACGATGTCGAGGCTGAGAAGACAATTGATCGAGGCGATTTTTCTAGCTCTCGAGTATTCTTCGCTCTTTATATACACGCTGGTTAACCTGTGAAGAACGGTGCCGAGTGGATCATCGAAACCCCAGAGTCGTCTTCCACCTTTGACGCCTTCGAGAGAGACGATGCTCTTGTATAGGCTACTGTAAAATTCGATACTTGCGCTGGGACAAGAATTCTCGCAAGTAACGCCCATGTTGTACACCGCTGCTCCCCATGGTGGCCAGAGGACGAGCCATTGCTCGCAACCTCCCTCTTTCAAAGCTTTCAATAACTTTAAGCTAATCTTGATCAAATCTTCTACAATTTTTCGTATACTCTTCGTCGTCAACCAAGTGGAGCTGTGAGAAATAAGCGCAAGGCACTTTATCTTTATAACGAGTTCATTACTCGTATCTTTTTTTATTGTGCAATCGGGTCTGCGGCAGTGACATTCCAATCTCTCGAAATTGCCGGTAAGCTCACTGTGTTTTTTCGACAGATTTAACATGGCCACGATCACATCAACGTGGACAGTCTCGTCCGTTTCGTCGCTCTTGATGTATTCTTCCCAATATCTGAGGATTAACGTGAACAAGTGAAGATTCGCATCGCAGTAAGGCTTTACAGTTTTCGGATCCAGTAATTCCAACGCGTCGTTAAACTCTTTTAGCCAACTGTTCATCTTCGCGACACAATCTTTTGTAAATTGTGCGATTGGTTTGAGGAGAATGCCACACAGACGTTCCCATAATGAAAAAATGATCGAGTATTTTTTAATCGCGTTTATTGAAGGTCCAAAAAGTTCGAAATATCTCCTGTGATTTTCTCGGATCTTTTCAATAGTTTTAGCATTTATATCCTTTCCAATAAGTTTAGCTATCAAATCGCAAATGATGATCCATGTGCTGTCGGATTTTTCGCTATCAAACAACACGCTGTACTCTTCTGCAGTTTTTAAAAGCGTGTCTATTAAGTTTTCTTTATAAATAGCATCACTTTCTAGGATGATTCTCTTATAATAAGAGAGCATTCGCGAAACGCGATTGTAAGAAGTATACTTCATCAATGCAAAAAGATAAAATTCATACTTGATAATTTGTTTGAAGGTTTTGCATCTCTTACTATCTACATTTTTTAACAAATTCGAACCAATCTTGTACCAAAGGCTGGAGATCGATTCCAATATTTCTGTTTTAGTTATTGTATCATCCAGCTGGCAGACATTGAGTTTATTTAAGAATTGATCACAGACCTCTTCAGCCTCGACATAAAGACCCATTTCCAGCAAAGAGGAGATGATGTGATAAGTGCTGGAGAAAAACTTTTTCCAATGCGGTATTGTAGATAAATTATAGCATATGAGAGTTGCCAATCTAGCCAAATCAATTCCAAGCTTTGTTTTCGATCTGCTGTACTCATAGGCAGCATGCGAGAGATACTGTAGTAATTTAAAAGCAACTTTGTCAACCGATTTCCGTGAAGCATTGCTCTTTAGATACTCCTGAAACAGAATTAACATTATAAGAAAGAATTAATCGTGCATTCAAAAGTATTTACAAATATGTCATACCTTCAATTCAGGAATTATTACAGAAAGGTTATTATCAGAAATATGATCGACCCACAGCCTGAGTTTTTGCACGATTTCTGGCTCCATTTTTGAGTATAAAACTGTAAAAATACATATTATGAAATTAGAAACATTCCGGACTCACTTGAGAATTCATTTTAAGTCATTTTAAACTAAAAAAGGCAGATTACATTCAGGTTGATGCCTGCAGAATTCAAATTTCTAACCTAGAAATGAACGAACACACTAAAATGGGATTCTAGATATACCGGTAAGATATGATATCAAAAGTTCACCGTTTAGTCGCCGAAAATTTGTGAACGATGTGTTTGGCAATTCATCTGCAATACTTTCGAGTAACTTATTAAAAATAACAGCATACACTAAACCGTTTGTAAACTCAAAATAAACGATCTCTGTGTGCGCCTAAGCGCCAAAACAATTTGGGAGAATTCTAACTTATCGACAATAGTAAATGCGGCGACATCTTTTGGAAATTTTTGAAAGTATATTTCTTAGTGAATTTTTCTTAAAAATACCCATTTTTTGAATTACAAATAATTCAAATATAAAACGTAGAGTTTTTTACAGATTATTATTGTATCACTCTGCGTTGACTATAAAATACTGTGTGCAATGACGTGCAACATATTAAACGTGATGCATTTTCGTTCAAGAAATTATAACAATTTAGCACCTCATGAAAGTAAAAAATGTTTGATTTTTGAAATAATTAAATGCCGTTGCTTCTCAGTTGATTTTTTTATTACACACACCTTTGCTGATTTTTGAAAATCTTTTGATTACAATGATGCAGTGCTTTTTGTGCAGCTTTGTCAAAAAATAATATTGAAAGCTTAAAATATACATTCATTTATGTCATACGTAAATATATATTTCATATGCTATAGAAATTATTATATTTATATCTCTCTCTATCTTCGAGTACAAAATGTCAGTTGGCCTAATGACTAATTAACCATTCTTATTCAGATCAGATACATTCTTTTGTCTTGGTATAGCCTGCCGATTGAAATTTTAAAATAGTACGAGTACCTTAGCATTTATCGGTGTGTAAAATCGACGATTGATTACGAAACTAAAAGAAATAAGTGTACTAACTTTTTCGGTATTAATTGATCGTTTTATTCTCATTATAAATGATATATGGATGTTTACAATATTAAAAAACGACTCTGCTCTTATCTATTCCTTGTCCGTTACACCATGCCAAAAATGATGGCACATCAGGATAAATGCACTCTCTCGTAGATTCTTTAATTTAAATATATATATTTTTTTAAATTATTTTTTGATTTTTCCCCTATCTCGTACTTTATAAATTAGACACTTCACATTATACACAGCTGCCAATAAAGAAGCGCCGGATGGAACAAATTTCGGAAGATTGCAAGTTTTTGATCAGCGACTTGTTCACCCACTCGTTTCGGGAAGGAAACTCCGAAAAATAAGCTAAGAATATATATATATTTTTCTTTTCAAATGACAACACAAGAATCCGAAAAACATTGGATTTTCGAAAATCAATTCGAGACGAAGAAACGAAAGAGTGAAAACGGAAAAATGATACTTTCTCTTGTGAAAAGAACTCAATGGAATCGTCTTATTGACGATCTGTCCGCCACAATCTACAACATTGTGGGTTTTAACACACTTCATTCAATTTTATCATCAATCGTTAGTAACTTTATTATTAGCTCTTATGAAAAAAGGTCAGTTGGAAATGTGATGTATTCTCAATCACATTTTACCAAGACAACTTTGACTTCTCGGAAATTCACTTTTTAAATGATTTTTTATTTTTTGCGACCGAGCTGATGAGTTTATTCCGGCATTGAAAAACCTGTTTATTTTTGTTGTTTTATTCTTTGTGGATACCGGAAACTCGTTGAGGAAGGCAATGATGGGCCAATCGTCAGCCCATACACTCGTGAATAATAATAATAATAATATAATATAATAATAATATTAATGAATGCGAGTCCACTTCAGATTCTTGCAGCATAAAAAACGCTGATAACCTAATAAGCTTAATTAAAACTCTCTCTTGTTTTGTAATGTTTGTTTTCTTTCCTTCCGTTCATATTTTCCTTACTTAAATAATGTTTTGTTGTTTCACATGATAGAACAGCGTTCCTGACTCAACGGATCACCCTAAAACAGAAAATGTGCGTTTAACAATTAGATCTCGAAATTCGGGATAACCCTTTTCATAACCAGCCCAAGCATGCCTAGTTAATTTTTGAAATATTTATTGTTTATTTTTGTATTTTTTTTTTTTTCGATAACATGTTGCCCCATGTAGAATGTGCTTTGGTGACTCTTATACTTCGGAAATTTATTAGTCACAATGACGCTAAGCAACAATTTTTAATTTATTTTGACCTTTTAATGAGAAATTATTTGCTTTTTCACAATTTACTCTGCACGGAAAGAAGTCGAATAATGGATGTCGAAAACAGCGAAGAACACGAATGAAATAATTTTTGGATGGCAAGTTAGAAACAAATGTAATAAAGAGTTTTTAAGGAGCGATTCACTATAAGATTAAAAGCGTGACTTGGTTGCGTGCGCATGAGGAAAAGAAATCAGCGTATGACAAAGCAACTCAGTATCCAGAAATCTATATTAAAAAACTGCAGGTTATTAAGTACTTGTACATTAAAACTTTTTTTTTAATAATAGAAGTCGAATGATTGAGCGAATGAACATCTGAGAGCTTGCGTATAAGGACTTACGTCGTTTGCCCATCAGAGCGGTGCGCCCTCTTATTATGGGTAGAGATATGTTCTCTATGGAAAAGAATTGATAATTGGAGAACCAATTGCGAATCAAAATAAAGTTCGCACTATTTTATCGTATTCTTTACAACTCTCCTTAATTGGCTTTTTTCTATCACGATGAATTAAATTATGACGAGGTAAACTGGACTGTGCTAACAATTTTGGTTGCCGTTTTTTGTACAATCAAGTGAGACTGGTCAGAGAACAGAAATTCGCGAATTTGTAATCGTAATAATCAGTATTCATCGCGATTCTTCTTCAACTCGAGTTGCCCAGAGTTAGTACGTGCTACGTTGGATATGCAACTTGACTTCATACCATGTAAAAACGGAAAAAAAATCTATAATGGCTTAATTATAGTTTCTCTTTCTTACCTGCTGATGATGAAGTTCCTCCGACGCTCTTAGATTTTCTCGGTGTCGGGACAGCGAGCTGGAATGCTGATGTCTCTTACGTTCCGAAATTGCCATTTCCTGCGAGAAAAACCCAAGAAATTTAAATTGCGTTCGGGAATTTCAGAAGATTTATCGAAATCAAGAAGTTTCAAATATTTTTGTAGATTTTCGAAGATATATCGAGATCGAGAAATTACCTCTCCATCGTTGTTGAGGAGGACGGTTTTCATGTTATCAGCGACAAACCATTTTTGTCCTTTCATAACAATTTCGGTCGGGGGCTCGTGAGTCGCGCCTACATCGGAAGACCAGACGGTAATGCTGGCACCAGAATCGATTTTCACCGTTCTGTGAAACTTAAATACAGTCTCGAGTGTTCCTGCTTTACGGATCAATTGCCAGCCGCTGAGACCCATTTCCTACAATAATGATCAAAAATGTAATTAATGATAAAATATAATGATTTCACAGCGCTGCATCAATTATAGCAGTAAATCATACAAAAGGAAACGAAAAAACCACTTGCCTTATTTCCCTTGTTGACCAATTTGACGTAACGCCCTTGGCCATCGACTTCGTTGATTTCAATATCGCCTCTTGCGCTGGCCATCTCGGAAAAATTTTTCATGCTATGCTCTTCACTTTCTTCAAGGAGAGTTCGCTTGCGCTTGCCACCGCGTATGGGGGTGTGACGCGAAGGTGTGCTTCGACTCGCCGACATCGTTGAGGAGGGCGATTGCATAGGTGTGATGTTTAATCTAAAAACATGACATTTACATTTTTATTTCGTTACATAAATGTAAGAAGGGGGAGGGGGAAACGAATTTCGGATTATCGTACCTAGCCTCTTCAGATTCCAAAAGTTTTCTGTAAGCAGCGATCTCGAGGTCAAGTGCGACTTTGATGTCCATAAGATCTTGATATTCTTGCAACTGTTGGGCCATTTCGTCCCGCATACGAGCCAATTCAATTTCCAGTGACGCCAAGCCCTCGGCGTGACGAGCTCTCTCTTTCTCGCGTAGATTTTCCAAATCTCTGAAAAATTTAATCCCATTTATCATTAGAGAACGTTCTTTTACAGATCCTTTTTCAAAAGAATTAATTTTTTTTCACCTGATACGCGTGTTGAGCGCATTGTTGTTGGCCTCAAGCTCTGTTATACGCTGATTCAATTCCTCGATTCTCGTCCTTGTCTGTCGAAGCTCCTCAACAGCAACGCTGGCAGCCCCGCTGTTACGCTGGGCGTGAGAAGTCAAGTTCTTGATCTTGTTCTCATACAGCATCTCAATTTCCTCGCGGTTCGCGCGCATCTGGGCTTCATACTGATCGCGATAATCTTGCAGCGATTGTTGAAGTTTCAACTCGTACTGTTCGGCCAGACGTCCATCAATCTCCGATATTTCCACCTGCACAGCAATGAGATTATAATTTTTCTACAAAAGTTACTAAATTGATTTACTCAAAATATTAAAATAAAAATTTAAGTCTACAAACCTGACGTCTCGTACGTGTCTCGGAGAGTTCTTGCTGGTAGACCTGGTCCTTGAAATTAATGTCTTCCTTGAGACTTTGAATATTATTCTCAAGATCGATACGGTGAAGAGTTTCCTCCTCGAGATGTTTTCTAGCATCGTCCAAAAGTCCCTTCAGTCGTTCAACTTCCTTCTCCAACTCGCGCTCTCTCTCTGCCAACTTTTTTCTCTCGGCTTGCGACTGATTGTACTGAGATTGAAGATCGCCGCAACGGTTCTCATACACCATTAAACTTTTCTCGGCTATTGTCAAATCTTTGATTTTCTTTTCCAATCTGAAAGAAATTAAACATTCACGTTTAGTATTTATTTCATATATAAGCAAGAAAATGTCGATTTATGAATTTTTAAAACATTTTTTTATAGCCTCATATTGCAATTATGTCTACGATCTTTTTATTGTCAATTGTATTTAATTGGAATAAATAATAAAATGAAAAAAAATAAATAAAATGATTTTTCATGATTAGCTATATTTTATTGGATATGTTCAAAATGTATTTAATGTGTTTTGGGATGGAAGTGGATAAAAACAGAATTTCATTTTTAAAACATGAGAAATCTAAAAATAATCAGCATTGAATCAACATTTTAAACGATGTTTTTTCTTGCCAAATAAACAGATATAATTTCCATAAAATGTTCGTATACTTTGAGATTGAATTATTAAAGAATGAATTCCTATTCTCGTATACAAAGTCTGTATCTAAAATATATAAAATTATAACTGTCATTTGATTATTCGGAAATTATGTTGCATTTGAATAAAAATTATGTGTCATTCTTGCAATTTTGAAGAAATTCTAATCATTATTGATTATTGAGTTTATCTATCAATATCTCGAAAAATGAATCAAGAAAAATATAATATTACTTTTCTAACTTTAAAATTCGAGAAATGTTTTTTCCACCATCAAGAGTTGGATGCACACTTAAGAAACGTTTGCCTCAAGACATTACTTAGAAAATTTCAATCAAACATTTCCATTCGTGTGGCACCGACGTCTCACGCCCTTGACCTGAAAATATTCACCTATAAATCTTGTGCACCTAACGAAATGAGATAGCAACTTTCCCAAGGTGAAAACTGGAAAAATTTCTTTTTCACGATCCGACTACTGTTCCTTATCGAAGAATTGGAAAGAAAAGTAAAATCGAAATTCTAAGAATTCCCTTCTTATCGACCCAGATAAAGAAAACGTTTCCGCTGATCATAAAATTAATCTCCCTATCCCGGTGGCCCAAAAGCGGCGGAAATTAATAGCCATGGTGTGTTCGGAGCTCCGTAAAAAAGTCCTCGGCATGGATCGAATGCGACCAAGCGGGAGCTGACGAATTTTCAGCGGGGTTAGACTCGCGGCTTTTACGTGACGAATCTATAGATACACCGGAGTATCTATTTCCAGCCGTACAGACGACCCACATAGAGAATTTATTATTCCCGGTTCGCAAACGTCCCGACTGTCTTTTTTTATTTGTACAATCGCGAAAACGTTTATCAGTGAAAAAGAAACTAATTGATGCTAAAGACAATAAAAAAGTAGGTACAGCGATCAATATTCTTCCACACCTGACCGCACGAATCGCGTGAACGATATCCTGATTAAAAGACATCGAGACGGTAACCAAGGTTCGTCTTATTGACTTTTACAGCTCAAGGACACGCGTGGATTTTTATTCATCGATGAATTACGAAAAAAAAAAAAAAAAAAAATCGGATATCTTTAATAACCGAATTTAAACGACATGAATTTGCATATTCATTTTGTTTTAATCCACGAAAAACGAGTGTATAAAATCTTTGAAAGAATGGTGAAAAGGAATGAGGGGGGAAAGATCGACGGCACGAGTAAGTCATAAACGAGCTCGGTAGGGGAGTTCCAACGGATAACAGCTTGGCTTCACATGTGGATGACTTTCGTTGCGTTTCCGAGCATACTCCCACCCTCCGGCCATTCAACGCTACTCCAATGTCAAGTCTCGAGACTACGATCAACGAGAAAAAAAAATTATCAATTTGGATAGTAAATTCTTTTGTGATTACGATCTCTGAATTTTTGATAGAACAGAAGACCTGATAACCTTGATACGGAATAATGAAATTTTTATTTTTGTCTCATAAACGATTTTCTACAATATGATTGAATTTCAGTAAGTTTCGAAACGTCAATAAACGAGAAAAAAATGAACGATTCGGCAAAATAAAGTGTCGCAACACCGCGACGTTCGGGATAACTTTTCAACACTAAATTCTTCGACTCGTCCTTTTACTCCCTGGAAGAAATTTACCCGCATAGTGATGACCTAATGGCTACGCGAATTGACGTCATTTATTATTTTATGCGTCAACCTCGTTTGCTGAGAGGAGGCAGAGAGGAAAGGTGGTTTTGTAGATTTTAGCATTGACACCATCTCTCTCGCTCTTTCTCTTCCACTCCGTGGCATTGATTTTGAGGACATCCTGCTGACCGTTCGATCTTGGAAACTAATTGAATTTTAATAAAATAAAAATAATCCGGACTTTTTTATCAATTTTTTTTTGTTTTATTAAAAACAAAAACGAAAATGCAATTTATTTCAGTGAGAAGGAAAAACTGTATCAAAAGCCATGTGTCAGGGGAGTCGGTACCGGTGTCGCATGAACGCAAATACAACACGAGACTCCCTCGAAATCTTTTTATAACCTCAAAGCTTGGAAACGGTCGAGTAACGAAGTAAGTACGAAAATTTGATTATTGAGCGAGTTAAAAAGAAGAAAATAAATATTCGAGGGAAAAAAAAATCGTAAGCTATGGGATGCTCAAAAATAACCTTGAGCCAAACCGAGATTAAAACGTTCGGAGTGGGAGTCGATGTTTCTTGAACGGATAGTGCGAGCTTCGAACCGGCGAGGCTGACATCATCAACGTATCGTAAACGTGACGCAATTCTTTGCCGGCGCGCCCTACGGTGTCGCCCCCTGGGAAGTTTAACGGGCAAAACTAAAAAATGAAAAGTTTTTCATGCGCGCGTCTCCCGCGTGTCGCGTGTACGTGCATGCATCGCTAAAAGCGTCGTGTTTGTCGCACGTACACCTTCTTGGTATGACTGAGAATCAATGAATTTCACATTTAAAACTGCTCTATGTTGATTTTTGTTCCAGGATTGGCACTTTCTATTTAGCTAGACCCGTTACTTCTTGGAAATTTTAATTCCAGAATCGAAAAAAATGTGAAATATCGATTTTAGCTTCCTCGTTTTAATGAATGTAAAGTGAGTCATTTACGGCCGTGAAAAAGTCATTAAAAAATTTTGACCCATGATAAAATTGAGATCCATCTTTTTGAAATGTTTACTATGTACTCGTAGCTCTTTCTGGACGTCATCTCTATATATAAGCGTGACTGTCGATATCGAAATATATGATGGATACATTCCGGTTTTTCGTACACAAAATTTATACAAGAATTCGGAGCCGATGCCATTTCAGGGTTCAAATAAGTTGCAAGATGGCGACTCTTATCGTACAAAAAATTTCGATTAAAAATCGCGGTAATTTTTACGTGTGTAAGTGTACGAGTGAATCGGTTTGCGATAACGTATACGCTCAACGTACTACGAACATTCCACCTGACGCGTGGCCTACTTTCAACTGCAAAAAAAAAATACAAAACGGGTTAAGGTTATCTTGAGAAAAAAATTCGCATCTACGTCGTCATGATTACAGAAGTTTGGTATTCGCTATTCAAGAATCCTGGCCATCTGCCGCAACGTGAAGTGTTTTGTTGGACGTACGAAGAAACGATCATTTATTTGGTAATACAAGGATAACACGTGGCTTTGTGCGTTTAACATTGTATACATTTATTTGGAGAATAAAATGGCGCTATTAGAGAGAAAACACGACCGCCGACCGCGTCGTCGACGGTCTCGAGATAATTACCTTTTGTAACTTTGCCAAAGCACCGCTACGGGTTTCAACAGGTATATTTTTTCAAACAGAATTACCGGTTTTCCGGGTGTGAAAACTGACCGGTCAGGAACGGATTCTTCCTACGGAAGTGTTCTGCCTACAAACATTTTTTTTTATTTTTCGAACGGCCTCGATACCCCCGATGCGGGCAATTTACTCGGACTCATCAATTACGTGCTTAATTCTCACGTCGGTCAAGGAACGTAAATATTTTCGAGTATGAGTAAGCAATCACATGCAATTTTCATCAAATACGTGACTGCAGAAACGAGAAAGCTTTATATCAGTGAACAAAACAGGATCAAGCTACACATTTCTTATCTCAACGAACACGTTACTCGCTCGGAGTTCCCCCACTCCTAAACCACAAAACGGGACGCCAAAAAATTCTTGTGAATAATTAAACTGTACAAATATTAAGCATTTTTGTGATAATACGGTTGATAATGAATATTTAACGTGATGTTTTTCAATGAAATAAAATAAAGAATCATTAATTTTGAACTCACTTGGTCTTGAGTTCCTCGTTGTCGTCCCACAATCGTTTAGTGTCAATTTCAAGCTTAGCCCTTTCTCGCGAAGTATCATCCAGTAATTTTCTCGCGTCCGACAATTCATGCTCGTACATAGATTTTATGTTGGAAACTTCACGCGTGACAATCTCCTGGGAGGTTTGGACCTCCCGAGTGAGTCGTGAATTTTCCGACTCCAGATGCCGGACCTTCTCGATGTAACAGGCGAGACGATCATTTAGATTAGCGAGATCTTGCTTTTCCTGAAGCCTCGAGTAACGCGTTGGGCTCAACGGGCTACTGGGACGACGTCCAATTGGCGTTGATATGCTCGGCTCCGGTGATTGTGCCGAAGCGGTTGAAGACGACGACGAAGTCGCCGCGGTCTTCTTGCTCGATTTCGTCGACATGTTTGTTATCTCTCTTTGAAAAAACTACACGCGCGTAAGGAAAATGAAAATGAAAAACCAAAGGGGGATACACCGTTGTCGATACGGTTGATAAGGGGGTTAGGTCTGTATCGCTATTTCCTGGTTCGATCGCAGCACACGAGGAAAAGCACACAAATTCATTCGGCTCGTTCGTTCGTTTTACGTAAAGATTTCATCGAATCATGAAGGCGGACGATTAGAAAACGATATTCGGCGGTAAAAGATGACGCGCGCACTGCGTTTACGTGTATTCGTACAAAGAATTCGAAGGAGGAGGCTCCTCTTTTTTTCAACGATTACAAGAACGCGCTACCGGCGTGCCTCGGCTTGTACTACTACTCCAGTCAACGGACAAACAGTTTCTTCCTCGGACGAGGAAAAAAAAGTGACGCCGGGAAGAGCGTCGCGGCATGCGCGCGCGCAATTTGGCGGACCGTCCGGTGCTGCCGCGAAGCGGAGAAACTCGGTAGCGCGTCGTGACCCGACCAATGAACGATGCAACCGGATTCTCGCGCCGAATTTCAAATATAAAGACATTTCAAAGAAAGGTCTTTATATGGGAAATGAAATAAACGCGTATAAATAAGAATGAGGAAACTTGTTCGTAACATCGCATGATATATTTAACAATCAGTAGTAACAAAGGTATCTCTCCAATGGACTTAATACAAACGGAACAGTGTTGTTTCATTCTTTCGTAAATTTAACATACAAGCAAGTTCATTTTTATTCTTTCTTCTGTATGTAACTTTTATAGATTCTCCCAGTAATTATTAATCAGTATATTCCTATGTAACTTTACATAGATGTGTACACTTGTGGATTTCTTCATTTTTTTACGATGTTTAACAATGCAGTAACCGCAGGATCCCGTTGCAACGAAGCGAGTTCTTCCCAGCTACATTGTATATAATTTAAATAAATCATAATGACTCTTATAGTTCTAAATAAAATAAAATATATATATATATATATATATCATCTCGGTAAAGAATATTTTTCTTTTCTTCAATATCGTGCAGTATTAAATATATCTTTATATATATTCTTTCTTAAATTTTTTTTTCCATATACATAATTTCGCATATATATTTTTTTTCTGATTTCATTATTCAATTTTCTTCTTCATTCACCGTATCCTCGTCGTTTTATATACACAGAATGGGGTTGCGAAAAATTCGATATAGAATTGTACATTTAATCGAATATTCTTCGATGCCTAACACACGAGTCACATATGTATGTTTTTTTTTCTTCTTTTTGGTCTTACAGCACATCGTTGCTTCAGTCGTCTTTGGTGTGCGTACAGAAATGTTTTCATATAATTTTTTTTTTTTTCGTTTTTTCGACAACACGTATCTCAATATTGATATCGTATAATTATGTAAGAAGATGTCTCTCACGTAAGCATGTCTGTTCCCTGAGTTGGCCTACAACCTTTTCAGTCTTCACCATTTCTTGTTCTCTCGTTTCTTCGTGTATTATGATTTTTTTTTGTTTACATTACAGTTTTTAAAATTCCTCCTCAACAATGATTACCATACGTCAGGTAAAACAGTTAGAGATTTTTCAATGCAATGTTTATACTCGTATTTTCACATATATAATGTACACGTTGATGTACCAGTGAATTTCATTCATTTTTGTTTTTTAAAGATTTAAAGGCAAAATTTCAATTCGTCAGAGTCATAAATGAATTTTTGTTCTTTTCATTCGAAGAAAGAACTAATAAAAAACGCTAAAGAGGCACGTGGAAGGAGAAAGAGAGAGAGAGATAAGAATTCGTAATCGAAAGATTGAACAAAGACAATCGATACATTATTTTTAGCACAAAAAAGAACTTTCATTTTCTCTCTTTCTGAAAATTTCGTTAAACAGTTGTCGAAATGCGACGAAGAAGACTCTTAAAAAGGCGCTTTTTATCACCTTAATTAATATTTGTTTATTACAACTACGAAATCGAAGAAATTGATTCGAGGCAAAACATTGGAAGAGAATGCATCTGACTAAGTGAACATGAGAATTGGTCGACAAGTTTTTCACGTTTCCCTTCCTTAGCTTCATTTTTTTTAGAAACGAATAATGCACATTATCATCAATTCGAAGCACACGATATTTATACAAACATTGTTTCAGAAGATTTGTAATAAAAATACGCGCGTGTATATTTTATTCGTATCACTTTTGTCTCCAGCTTTTTCTGTATATTTTTTTTGCAAACGATTGTAAATTGTTTAGTTCATGATTTGACGTAATTGCAACAAAATTTTCGATAATAAAAAAAGAGTTCAACGTTCGCTCATATTGCAACGATAAAATCAACAAACGAAGAAAAATATTAGACCACTCGCGGCCTATCAATAATTCAATAATACCCTAATAATCACACGATCAGTATCAAACTTTATCGCTCGTCGCCGCGATGTACTACATCGACATTTTTCACACGATCTATTAAAAAATACATGTCTGAAGGAAAAGACAGAGGAGAAAGATCGAAAATCGCGCTACATTGTTTTCAAAGGATTTTACAAATTGGCGGATCTCTCAGTGTCTAATAAATCTGTTAATCTTTTTACAAATCTTTTCTAACTGTATTGGAGATAGGAATGACGCACAAAGATCGCGTATCACGCTTCGTGGAACTCCAGCAGAGGAGAATCGGGAAGAACGAAAAAACATTTGTTTCTTCTTCGAGTCCCCGTGGCGCAGTCCAATATCAAAAACACATTCATTAAATTAAATCTATTCGTAATCTTCCGGACTATTATCTGTTTCACTCGACAACAATGGCGACTGTTCTTCTCGGTCTCTTTGCACTTTTCTGTTTTCTGTGAACGTTAAGATCGTGCTTGCCGGCTCGTGACGAGGTGTCGCAAGATTCGAACGAACTGTCGGAACCGCGGGCCTCTAATTTGCGTTTCCTCGATCTCGTGACAGGCCCGTGACTGCTGCAACTCGCTTCACTCGTTTTTTTCTGCTCGCCCGCTTCTCGCTTTCGTCTTTTGGCTTTCGGCTGTTCCTCGTCGCTCTCCTGACCTTCCCTGTGTCTACGAGGATTCTTCGGAGAATTCGAATCCGAGGAGGATGAGAGCCAGTGCAGGTACTCGTTCACTTTGTCCTCGCCGAAGTCGAAAGCGCTCGGCTGCCTCGGTGAGGCGGAAGAAGTAGTCGTCGTCGAGGTTGTCGCTGTCATCGTCGTCGTGGAGCTCGGCGGTCTGAGAATCTGTACCGAAGGACAGGAGGACGTCGTCGACGTGGAGGACGAGACGGAACTCGAGTTCGATCTTTTGTGCAGTTTACGACGTTGAGCCAATTTTGCACCGTCAACCTCGCGCAACCGGAAATCTGTCGATTTTTCCAAATTCGCTGACGAAAAACTTTCCTGCGAGGGTAGCGTGATAACCTCGATACTGGCTGAAGAAATACTCGGACACTCGGCCGGATCTTGTCCGGCGTTTAACCAAGAATGATTGACGAGTGCGTTCGCGGTCAGACGTTCGTTCGGATTGGCCATCAACAACCCTCTGGTTACCGATTTTCCAGCCTCGCTCACGTGTGTCC
The DNA here is from genome assembly GCA_030522605.1 of Cremastinae sp. B BG-2022a. Lineage (NCBI taxonomy): Eukaryota > Metazoa > Arthropoda > Insecta > Hymenoptera > Ichneumonidae > Cremastinae sp. B BG-2022a. The sequence goes on along the minus strand of JAPYYX010000408.1, from coordinate 69,949 downwards.
AGTTGGAATCGTCGAAATTGATATCACCGGTTCTTATGCGCGAAGCCGAATCCGGTGAACCAGCCCGGAACGGTGGACTTCCGGACAGAAGAGAATACAGAATGGCTCCAAGACTCCAGAGATCGCAGCTCTCGTCGTAGCCTTGTCGAGCGAGTACCTCAGGCGCCGCGTACGGTAGAGTGAAGCAAGGCGTGTGAAGTGGCTCGCAGGCACGCTTCATCCTGGCGAACCCAAAATCGACCACTTTTATTGTCGAATCTTTGCTCTTGTTGGCATAAACGAGATTTTCCGGTTTCAAGTCACGATGCACGACACCGCGGGAGTGCATGAATTTTACTGCCGACGCCAGCTGCTTCATGACCCGTCGGGCCTCGCCCTCGCTGAATCGTCTCGTGTCTCTCAATAATTCCCCACCCGACAACAGTTCCATGACGATGTAAGTGTGCGCTCGATCCTGATAAACGTCTATCAATTTTACAACGTTCGGATGTCCCTGACAAGTTCTCAGAAGATTCGCCTCCCGGCCGCAATCAACGCGCCTGCTGACAATCTTCACAGCGTACTCCTGTCGCGTCTGGCGATTCCGACAACGACGACAAACCGAAAAGCTGCCGTCACCGAGCGCCTCCTCTCGCGGATCGAGCTCATAAATTTGGAAGAAGGTCGATTCCTCGAAGCGCGTTGCCAGTACGTCGGACGAGGACAGACGATGAGACCCTCGACTCGTCGATGATTCGTCTTTCAATAATTCTTGACTGACCACGTTCTCGCCGAATATTATCGATGGAGCGACGTACGAGTAACCCTTTAATGAAAGAAATAGAAGTTTAATACCCGCTCTCATTATGAATGAAATATAATATTATTTGAAAAAAATCTTACTCTGAATATTTTGTCGAAATTCGGTGGCACGACAGCTGGACTGTCAGCAGCAACCATTTTCGTGAATTCTTCAGAAAAATTGCTCGTATCGAGCTCGTGGGCTATTCTAGGCACAAAGGGTGGCGGTATTTGTCGTAACTCGAGAGCCTCCCAACTGAAAGCGGGTGCGGCTTTTTTGAAGAAAGAATGTTCCTTGAGCTCGCGAGCATCTCGTGGACCGCCACCCAGTCTCTGACGCGGATCTTTCACCAGGAGGCGAGATATGAAATTTCTCACTGACACGCCCAAGTGGTTTGGTATCGGTGGATCCGTTTTCAATATTCTTCGAGATATCTCTTGCAGCGTGTCCTTTTCGCCTTCGACCGTGAAGGGCGATGCTCCGGTCAGGAGCTCGTACGTCAAAACTCCAACGCTCCACCAGTCAACGGCCTGTAATTGATTTTTTAAAATTGTCTTTATAAAATTTATAAATGCATGAATAAATAAATAAATTAATACATGAAAAAAAGATTTGAAAAGAAAAATTAAAAAATATCGTTCAAAAATGTTACAAATAAATTTTTTGTGTCGGATCAACGCAACAATAAAAAATTGAAAAGCTCAAAATTTTTAGGTATCTAAGAAATAGATTTTTAGATAAAATAAAAAATGTCGACTAAATTTTTATATTGATCCTTGGGAATTTTTAAAGGGAAAAATAATGTATCTTGTGGGTTATCTTACGATATCATGTCCAGCAGATCCACCTCGGATAACTTCTGGTGCCATGTACTCGATCGTACCGCAGAACGAGTAGGCACGAGCGTTGCTGTCTCTCTCATGCGGCAAGAATTCCTTGCTGAGACCGAAATCCGTCAGCACGATGTGGCCCTCGCGATCCAAGAGAATATTTTCTAATTTGATGTCACGATAAATGATACCCAACTGGAAGAAAAAAATTGCGTGAACGTTAGCATTTAAGAATAAAAATAGATGAGAAAAAAGTAAAAATAAATTTCGGACCTTGTGGAGATGCTCGAGGGCAAGAATAATTTCTCCAATGTAAATTCTAACTTCGTCCTCGGTAAAGTGTTCGCGTTGACACAAATGAGTGAATAATTCGCCACCGCTCACGTAATCTGGAATTGAAAAAATCGTAGAAAAATCCGTGCAAGGATACGACATCGTTTTTCAACGCTGAAACATCGGAACGTTTTTTTTTTATTTTTCATGATTTCTGCACTCACCGAGAATCAAGTGAAGCTTGGCATCAGTCTGAAAGGCATAATGAAGTGTGACGAGGAAAGGACTGTCTCGCACAGCCTCGAGAACCTGTCTCTCCGTTTTCGTGTGCTCCGTCGTCTTTTTTTTCTGTACGATCGACGCTTTTTTCAATACTTTCATCGCGTAAAGTCGTCCAGAGTCCGCGCCCATTCTTTTCCTCACGAGAAATACTTTTCCATAAGCTGAAAACCGAAAAAACTCTCGATAATCAAAAAATATCGATTACAGAAAATACCAAAAAATACAACGAAACAAAGCGAAAATTACTTCGAAAAATAATTTCAATGAAATTAATTTTTTATCATTACGTAAAAAAAAAAAATTACCTCCTGTGCCGAGGACTTTTAAAAGGTCGAAATGCGTCATGTCCACTCTTTGGCCCCCGCTGTCGGCCAAATTGACTGGAACACAAGAGAAACAGAGAAGAATATGAAAATCGATCCGAGTTTGAGAATATCGGTAAAATCATTCTTTCTCTCTTTGGAGAGTCAAAATTTTGGAATACAATGGAGAAAGGTATTGAATTGATCGACTATAGTATGCATCAATAAAGACAATGTGTATCGTTAACTTGTTATGTACCCACTTCACCTCGGGCCCGTATTCAACCCCGGAGTCGCGACAATCCGTGTCAAGGTGGGTGAAGCGTGCCCACCGGCCATGATCGTACTTATACGTGTCCACATACCTGAGTTTACTTTATATATACGGTACAACCACGCCTATGAAGCATTCCATGCGAAATCCACTATTTCAACTGAGTCATGATCGATCTATTTCGCGAGAAGTAAATACATTCAAGAATTTCATTCGTTCGATCGTTTCAATTTAAAAAGTGGGCCTGGAATTGTATTCAATTATTTTGATTCGTATGTATTAAGTGTTTCGGTACAAAAGTGATCATGTTCAGAATGTCATAAGATTTTGTAAGGTACTTGAAGATAAAATAGGTGGATAAGATTTTTTTCTAAATTCTCGTCTACACATCAGTTTTCGGATAATCGGAAATGAAAATTGTATTTTTTTATAAGTGATACTCCAGAATGTCGTAACGTTTTGAAACATATATGTTTCAAAACGTTACGACAAATGGTGTTCACGTGTATTTTTATAAAAATACACGTGAACACCATTTTTCAAAATTTTTATCTATGTATAAAATTTTTGAGTAATCGAAAGAGAAAATCGTATTTTTTTATAAATACAGCTATAGACTTCAGAATGTAATAATATTTTGCAATAATGTTTTTAACCATAAAAATACATAAACAGTAAACACCACTTTTCAAATTTTTTATCTATAAAATTTTCGAATAATCGAAAGAGAAAATTGTTTTTTTTTTTTTTTAAATAATAATATAGCTATAGATTCCGTGTAGTAACGGAAATGTGTTCTGTAATCACTCAATATCCACCTAGATGAACGTTTTTTGGGAATTCATATCTATTCATTTGAGATAGTTCGATCGCTGGATGCCGTATAAACCTGGGGCGGGGCCCCTTTTTACAATTTAAAAAAATTAATTTTGAGAAATGTTAAAATTTTCAACGATGAAAAAAATGGTGGATATATTTTACGGAATTTCTGCGTTGCCATTTTGCGAACCTCGAAAATTCCCTCATAGAAATAAGTATGTGATTTTCACTAAATATGTTTTTTTTCCAAAACTAGACGGCAGATCATGCTTACATACATACACAAGTTATATTGAAAAACGTATCGTTTCACAGTGATTAACACCCATGTAAATGGAACGATCACAAAGATTCAAATTCGAATAATTAAAAAACTAGACGTCCGAATTACTTGTTTTAAGCGATTTGTAAACTTTTTATGCAAAACATATTTTTTTCAAAATTTTCGTAAGAAAACAATGAAAATTGTTTTAAAAAATTTATTCTGACATCTATTTTTTTAATTATCGTTTTTGTTTATTCAATTTTTATTGTTTTCATACATATTTTTTGAAGTTTTATTCAATTCTGATTATTCTTGGAATCCCTCCACGTCTTACATGTCGATTTCTTTTATTTCCCGTATCTTTCGCTTTATTTCAATTCGAAAAGGAAGCGCCCATAGATGAGCACACACGTGTCTCCAGTTCGGCAGAATGGTCGGTTTTTCCATATGTGGTAAGAGAGCATGAAAAGACGAGTGGACGAGTATTCGTGAGCGACAAAGCACACGAATCTCACGTGTGCGCTCTCTGTGTATTCCTCCCACTAACTTGTATACACATGTACATCAGTATGATATTGCACAAGTATTGGTTCGTGTACATAAAACCGGCTGTACATAAAAATGTTTGAACGTGTGTACATGTAATGCATACATTGTCATTTCGACCTAGTTTTGCCACTTTGCTTACGAGTGTACACAGAGTGGAAATCCGTGTGTGTTGGCCGATGGCTTTTCGTGTCGCGTTGTCAGTAACATCGAGCCGCGATTCCCTGTGTAACTCACTAAATTGATTAAATTCAGGAGAAAAAAGAAGAACGAGGAGAAATGCGGTGGTGATCAGCGGTTATCGCGAGAAACAACGTAAAAAGATCGACCAATAAAAAAAAAGGACGAATCGATCTCTGAAATCTGAGTCGAGTGATTTTTGACACGTTTGTTACATATCGCTCCGATTCTGAATCTGGCGATTCGCATTTTTGCTTCATCTCGGGATACCGAGGGAAATCAATATCCAATTAGGCAAGTCCAGGCGAAACCGGGAAAAGTCACGAGATTTATCTTCGTACTTAATTCACAGATGAAATATGCAGAAAATTATCTTGCCGAATATTTCATGAGGGCACTTTCGTAATTTTCAGTGAATCAACGTACGAGAGAGTGTAACGAGAGCGCTTACGAAGTTAAAATCTTTTACAAGAATCTCGACTTTCATTCTTGACAGGTGTGCGCGGTCTCGTTATTTATGTAGTTTTCGATTTTTTAAATTCCTCATCGTCGGTACTTTCGAGGCGGCAAAAGTTCTGATCGTTATTCAAATACCTCGAACCCTAACCTTTCTCCCGAGTTGTTACACGATCTTTCGGGACTGTTCTTATGAGCTGTGAAATTCTGTTTTTCTTGCACTCTCTTTCGTAAAATGATCGAGCCCGTTACCAGGCTGCATGCACGGGGAATATAACCATCGCGAGGAAGACGGCGAGCAAGAGCATTCGTTGGTTCAAGTAGCGCTCTCGCGGAGGTTCCGCTTTTGTTCCGACCCAGATAGCCGGCATTCTCACTCGCTTATTTCGTAACGGGACCGACTTTCTTTCGGTTATAACCTGACTCAGCGACGACGACGACTCGTTGTTTTTGTAACCGATTGAACGACGCGCCATAATCTCCGTTTGCCCACACGCCGCTCTTCAAATTTGTCCATGACACTTTAGCCCTGTATTCATATTCCACATTCCATACCCATTTTTCATCAAGGACGTCCATCCAATTTTTTTTCCGCGACCCGGATCAGCGAAACAGAAGACAAATTTAAACTCCCATAAAACCTCATAAAAAGAACCGAAATTTATTATAACTATTATCAACTATTTTTAACGCAAAAATAATTAAATGAAGCAAAAAAATTATTACATTGGTTTTCTTGTTAAATTACATTTGCAAATATTTTTTATTAATATCTATATATTAATCCTGGTATTGCAACAAAACGAGAAAACTTTTACATAAGGTTAAAAATCAACTACCATGACAACCGAAATATTTTTCTACTCCAAAATAATGCAGTCAAAGAAGCGAGAGAGAAATGTATAGCATTGATTTCCATGTTACATTAATGTTTTCTATGTTGGTATTATCAGTTTGTATTGATTGGCATTACGATAACGAGAGGAAACTAAAAGACAACTATCATGACCAGTAATTTTTTTACTCATCCAAGATAATGGAATCAGAGGAACAAAAAAGAAATCCATTGCATTGATTTTCGTGCCCCATTAAATTTGCAAATATCTTGTTATTCATTTATATATTGATTTATATATTGATTTAGGTATTACAATAAAAAAGAAAACTGAAAGACGACCATCATGACTTAGTATTTTTTTACTCCAAAATAATGAAATCAGTGAAGCAACAAAGAATTCCATTGCATTGGTCTTCATGTTACATTGAATTTGCGAATATTTACTTATTGCTTTATAATATATATTGATTTTGCCATTACAATAAAAAGAAAAAATTTAAATTAAACTAAAAGACAACCATCATTACTAGTAACTTTTTCCTCTTCGAAAATGATGAAATCAAAAATGCAAAAAAGAACTCCATGGCATTGGTTTTCATGTCGCATTAAATTTGCGAATATTTCGTTATTGATTTCTAATATATATTGATTTTGGCATTGAAAAGAAAAAAATAAAATAGAACTGGAAGACAAAATTATCATTACTAGTAATTTTTTTTCTCTTCCAAAATGATGAAATCGGAGAAGCAAAAAAGAAATCCATTGCATTGGTTTTCCTGTTACATAAAATTTGTAGATATTGTGTTATTGATTTCTATATGTATTGATTCTGGCATTAGAATAAAAAGAGAAAATGTACGACGCCTGAAAATCGATTACAGTGACGATAGCACAGCGGGAACGCAGGTAAGTGTGTTGCTCAGCGTTGCAAGAGCATCAGACATCGACAAGGTCACCAGACGTTATTATTCTCTCGTTCAATAAACAGGGAGAAAAACAAGTGCGAATGTAGGAGCAAGGTGGAGGCTAAGTATTACGGCAAAATACATTATTCCTTATTATCGAGATATTGCGTTAAATTTTTATTCACGTCAATTTTATTTTCGCCTCCCTCGTGTCATATATTCAAATGTCTTTTTACTTCTACCTCAAGGGACTCTTGTTTATTCATTTAGTTAAAAATCACATTATTAAAAAAATTCACGATCGATCATAAAATTATGATTCTTCACCATTGTGTGGATTTTTTTTCTATTGTAAAGGAGATTAAGATTGCTCGAAGCTGTACAAGTTACCGCGAGAAAAGTTTATCGGGACTTTCACTGGTCTCTCTATCGGAGTCAAAGAGCTCTCTCGAGTCTTTTAATCCTTCGCCTTCGCGGTTGGCTCACAGGGAACGGACCGATGTATCGTTTTCACGTCTCACAATCAAAACCAGCAAATGATTTAATTTTACCGTTGATTGAGAAATTTAACTGAAAACCCGAGATGCGAGATACACGGAAGATTTCCTCAGATTGCCAAGGATTTTTATTATTTTTCAATCATTGAAAAACGTTTTCGAAACAATCGCTTTCAATATTTATCCTATGCCAACATCTCAAAAATATTATTTGGAACTTCTTATCAGTCATTATAATTGCTTAGTGATTTTTTTTCCATCTTAGGTACGACGTGTAAATATGAAAAATTGTTAATGCCAAGATTATATGAAATTTATGAAATTACCGAGAAATAACTCATATCATTAAAAAAACTTGTAAAGTCTGTAAAAAAATGGTTCGATTTTAGAACCCTTCAGCTGGGTCAATCATTCGAAAACCAAAAAATTGGTAAAATCGTGTGTCAGTTTTTCTACTTTCTCTGGACTGTCTTCACTCTATTATCTGTGATTCTTGTTAGATTTTTGAATGACGATGAAGCGAATGATGTTAGAATTCATATTCTAACTATGTTGTTTTAAAAATGCCAGTGCCGTAAAAATAAAAAAATGTAATTTTGAACATTCAAAAAAATGTACGATGAAAAAAAAGAAAAAAAAATCGATTTTCAAAAATTGTCTTTCTCATTTTACTTTTAAATTGGAATATAATTTCTTTCATCTATTTTCGAAATGCTATCTTAAAAGCAATGAGGATATTTAATTTATTCTTGCATCATACGCTTTGTCTTTCGAAAGTCCACAAAAATGATCTACATATTTGATAAAATAAAGTCAATGCTCGGGCAGGTAAGAAAAATACTCGATGTGTTCCTTTTTTCGAAAGTGTTTCATCTCTGGACCAAAAATATTTTACAAACGAAAAAAAAGTAAAAGCAAATAAAGAACCGACAATTCTTTATTAAAACAGAAAATTGTTATTCGTGATAATTCAATATTATTAAACAAGCAGAATTATTTTATATAAATACGTCTCGGGATTTCAACATAAGAAACGTAATTCCAGATAGACGATATAAATGAATTACTTTTATGGTTTAGAAGAAAAGAAAAGGCCCGAAGTGCTTACGTTGTTGCTAGTTGCATAAAAAGAGCCTTGTAATGCGGTTAAAATGTATTTTCCCAATCCCAAATGAAAGAGAGTTTCACTTTTTTTTGGCTGAATCGACAATGAGAAATTATCGGTTTAAAAATTTTTTTTCGAATTGAACTGCGTGCCACGTAAAATACACGCAATATACACGATCATCCAAGAACTTCCGGGACCGAGAAACTCGCTGAGTATCCCGTTATCGTTCGAGGCTTTCCATCGGGTTCTCCCTTCTCTGCTTGCCAGCTTTCGATACAGGCAATGCCGGTGCCTAACGATTTACGCATATGGGGCATTCCGAGTGAAGTCGTAAATATTCCTCATTAATTGAAAATCTTAATTCGAACGAATAAATTTCTGCAATAAACTCATCAATCACCGAAATTACATATACGAGATTTTTCAATTTCTTATCGTAGATTCGAGCGCACTTATTTTTAGCTCCGTAATATAATTTTTCGTATATCTGGCGCATATAAATCGGTTAATTTTATTTTTCCGTCGATCGTCTGTAGACTTTGCTCGCTGGGTTGAACAGCCGGTCGCATTGAAAATGTTATTGCAAAGCGAGCGTTGCAGACGAGAAACAAAAATATCGAGGCCTCGCGGAGTGAGACGAGGCGGTGAGAAAGAATAAGGAAAGAGAATAAAATGAAAGAACGAAAGAAAGAAGGGAAGAGCGCGAAGAAGACTTTCACCGTCGTCTCGAGGTAAGAGTAATCAAGCTCACAATTCATCGTTCTTTCTATACACCGCGAGCTTTCACAGGAGCTCGAATCCTGCATTCACCGCGGTTTCTCTTTAAAACTGGTATATAAAATGGCGGAGGCTCTCAGATACGTCTGGAATCGTCGTGAAAATGAAAGAATAAAAAAAATAGATTTCGAGGCGTTAGCCGAACGAGAAACTTCGGTGAACTTTTTTGTCGCTTTTTCGTTCGAGCGATTCGTTCGACAAGGCTCTCCTGGCTGTAACATATACGAGCCTCAAAGTTACAAGGTTGTCTAGAGATAACCGAGACCGTGGTTGCCACAATGACTTCCCCACACCTCGTTTTCCTCACTTACTCTAGCCGACCGCTGTGTATATACGTGTGTTGAACCGCCTTGAGTAACGTGGTCACGTTCCGCTTGCTTTTCCACGAAACTTTCCAATTTTTGACTAACAGGAAAAAGAGCACTCGTCTATCGCTATAAAAACTATTCCGCCACGTGGAATAATTTTTATTTCGATTAATCGATGTCGCAACATCATCCGTGTTCTTCTATTTTTTCTTCATTATTGTATGTACTACTCTAAACACAACCGTACGGTTTCAATACGGATCAGCTACATTTCTACTTTTTGCTAGTTTCGACACGTTTTTTCCTGTGTTGCTAAAACAACGCATCTTACGCCAGTTTTGTTCATACGCGCATCATTTCTACTCATCTTACGATATTAAGTTTTCGTTTTTGGCCGGATTTTTAAACTATTCCTATCATTGAATGAGATATGTGATAGAAGCGAAATTTTTATTAAAATAGGAAAGGAATATATCTATAGAAACAATTGGAAAGAAAAAGTAATACCTTACCGAAGGCTTAAGCGTAAAAAGTAACTTTGAAAAAATATTGATTTTCGCGTAAAGCATAATGGACCGAAAGGTTTTGCTACAGGGTAGGAGTTTTTTCCTCTGAAAAACGAAAAATTTATTTTTTTCCCTTAAATGGAAATTAAAAAAAAAAAAAGATTAAGCATCTTTCACCCCTGAAAAAGGTTTCTTAAGTACCCCATTTTGCCCCCCCCCCCCCTATTTCAGTTACTTTTTTAACCATTGAATACGTGACAGGTAAAAACTAAAAAAATGTAGGATCACCGACCGTTTTGAAAAGATATTAAAGTTTGAAATAAGAAATATGAACATCTAATGTAAAAAGTGTCACTTAATCCCTAAGACATGGGCCGTCAAATTCAGAAAATTAGGAATGAAGATCTAGAATAAATTCTTTAAATTGAAAATATACTGTTTAGAAAGATTATTTTTCCATTTCATTGATAGTAATAACACCATTTCACTGATATTAATTTGGATTAAATTAATAATTTTTAAGGGCCCCACTTATGCGCCAACAATTTACATCCCTTCACGATAGAAATACCTCAAAATCTATACGATTATTATATAGTTGTGCTGATTTTCTATGTTTGCAAAAAAAACTGAGAGCTTCTTATTTTATTTTATGAAGTATTGTTTAAAAACCCTTCGACTCGTTGAAAGGCACTCTCGCAATGAGTCTGTTTCTAATCGATCGGATTGCTCTCCTATATACACGCAGCTTCAGAGAACTCTAAACCATTTATTGTCAAGCCACGTGGTAGGGAGAGTAACCTTCGCGAAATGTCACGGAGTGTAGCACGGACCATCGCGGGGTTCAATATTAGATCACGTTAAAGCTATAATGGTTAATTTCATAGGCGGACGATCGATCAACATTCGAGATGTTCGGATTTCTCGCTGCCTTAGTTACAGCCTCCACGTACATACGTACGCATTGAAAATCTACACAAAGGTGTACCGGTGAAGAATTGTTATCTCGTTGCGCAATTCAAGTTATATGTATTTTTAGTCCCTGCTCAAATATTTCCAATTGTTCGTTCAATTTCACCGATCGGATTAAAAATACACAGCTTTCACCTGACATTCTCTGGGAAAGTCCAAAAGAATCGAAATCCTCACAAACCAGTATTTATAAGGGTGAGCGATACAGTCCCTGACAAAAGTCACTTTTCCATATAGTAAATTGGTATAATTTAGCCCTTTTTTTTCTTTTAGAAAGTTAAAATTTTTTATTTTATTGTTTATAACGAAATTCAATAGTCTTCTAACTTCTCATTAACAATTTTCTAATTATTTGTTGTTTAAACAATTGATCCCAGAATCCTTTGCAGGGGTAATTATCACCCCTCACAAGTTTGAAACAAATGTGAAATTCCTGATTCACACTTTTTTAAACTGCACTTTTTCATATGAAAAACGAATAACCGACTTTCTTGCAAAATTCCGTTCTATTTGTGAAAATTTGAAAGTTTACCAGACAAAAAATGAAGCCATCTGTGACCAAAAAAAGTAAGTCTGCATTGGTTCAAAAGTACTGGGGCGTTTATCACCCCAGTGTAAGAAATTTGTTTCGTATACAGATAGCACAAGTTTCTAAGATTAAGAAACAAAAATTTGACGCATATTCAGTAAATAATTTTCAAATTTATATAAGAGAAGTTTTAAACATATTCAAAAGTAACGTGCCAAATTTCTAGCGATTCTTTATGATTTTTAAAAATGCGTTTAAGCACCCTTAAGGATGAACTGGAGGTACAGTCCTTGACAAAAATGACTTTTCTGTACTGAATTTTTAAAATTTAGTCTTTGTTTTTCTGTTAGAAAGATAGAAATATTTTAGAAATATTTCTATTGTGATATTTATAATGATGTACTAAGTAAGTTTCTAATGTTTCATCAACAATTTTCATATTATTTATTGTTTGAACAATTAAGAAAGAAAATTGTTTAAACTCGGTTATTGACATTTTCTATGTGCACTGATAGGAGAAAAAAGATTATCATCAAAGCCTTATCGATTTAATCAATTTTCACACACTGTCAAGGAGGAAAATTTGTTTTGCTGTCATAAGTGAATAATTTCTTAAAAACTTTTTTGTACAAGTTAATGAAATTTGGCAGAGAGATTCTTTAATATTTAAAAATCTTGAGAACAAATTGACAAACGACTATACAACCGGTTTTTCGATATTTACAATTTGCTATAATTTCGTGTTCGATAAATCTGCATAAGAATACAATATATATAATATTCAATGTATTATAACTTTTAAACGATTTAGTGAATTGAGTTGAAATCTGCAGAGAAGCATTTGAGTTGTATTATCAGTGACTGGTAAAGTTTTAAGATTTTTAGCACCATTTCGAGTTATCTTGGAGTACCCCCTTAAATGCACTCGAAGGATTCGTGAAAATTTATGAAGTTGGAACGAGCTCAATGGAATGTTTTCCAAACATCGAAGCGAGTATCCGAAAGTAACTAACGAAAAGAACGAGTACATTAATAAATGGGAGAATAAGGTCAGAAAAATAGTGAACTATTTGGTAAAAGGGGTCAGACGACGATTCGTGACCCAAATATCATTCGAGTCGGAACTTTGGTGAAACGCGCTCGTACGGATTGAAACATCGAGCGCACACGTTGCATCACAGATTCTCTCTTTCACGTGTCTTTCTTTTTATCTCTATCGCTCTTTTTCTTTCTCCCTCTCTCTTACTTTTTTTACCTCGATCGTTTCGTTGTTCGGTGAAGGTTGGTTCGGGCGATGCGGGCGAATCTCTGACGTCCAACAGTCTTATTGCCTTGGCAAGTCCGCTAGATCCCGAGCCCCATTTTCTCTCCTCGCTATTGCCGTTGCATTCCTCCGCGATTATTTCAACGTCACTTCCGTCCTCGAAGTAACCGCTCTCGTGTTCCGGATTCTTCATTTTTCCTCCCACGATTTTTATTCCTCTACTATTTTTTATTTTACTATCAACTCGTCAGCTTCAAATTTTCTCCCGATCACTCGAGATTATTTTTAGCTCTCCTCGAATGTCCCACAGTCAGGACTCGCGCTTTTGTTCCACTCTCACTGCTCTACGAAACTAAAAAGTCTAAGTTTTTGCACGCATCTTCTTTACCGACGTTCCGCTGCTTCCTCCTCGTCACTTTTTTTTCACGGTCACGAGTGCAGTGTCATCCTCGAAAAGAATATCTATCTCTCGCGTCGAGAATACAAAGGTGGAAGTACATAGGCGACGAAGACTTTGTTACCTTCAAAGAGAATTCAAAAAATCGTAAAAATACAACAACAACAACAAATTTTCTTTTTTTATCGTCGTTTTCGTTGTTTAAAAATAAGTATCGGAGCGCACACGCAAATTGAAATGATAAATATTGAAAGAAAATCAGCACGAATGGATATTTCCACACTTTTCCTCGCTTCTGTCGAAACACGTGGAATTTCGGAATAATTTTTACCGTTGCGATAAAAAGGCGGAGTTCTCGGTACATTGGCTATTCACTTTCAGTCTCTCTCTCTTTCTCGCGATTACGTTGCATTTTTCGTGGTAATATGGGCGAAGCGTGAGAAATGAATTCCGTCGCTACGTGAAGGGAGAACCCATTTTCCAACAACAGGCACGATATCTCTTTAATTATTCCGATTCGGATGTAAAAAAATAAACAAAGAAAAATATTTTTCAAAAAGTATCAAAAAAAAATGCTTCGCGAAATTCAAAACAAGACTGATAATGCGTGCAGAAGCGATCGAGACGCACGCTTCCACTTTATTTTGTTTCAAACTGACAAACAAAAGTGTTTACGAGCACGAGCTCGTTTTTTCCTTTCTTGATGTTTACTCGGACGATTATTCAATATTTTCCTCCTGCGGAATCGTCGTGAGTTCAGGCACGAAATCCGTCCGGTCGAAAGTCTACGCACGCTTGTGTTTTTCGTTTATAATTTCGAGCGACTCACCGCGGTTGATAAAAAAGAAAAAAAATTTTTTTTTACCTCCGTTTCGCGTTTTAAAAAGTGGAGCTCGCGTTTAAAATAAGACGTTCTCGAGAGCCTCCTCGCGACTGGTGTATTTTTCGCGATCAACCGAAGCTTCATTCGAATCGTAAAGAGCGCCTGTGTGCGTTTCTGTCCAAGCGAGCAAGAGAGGGAGATTACGTATGTTTTTTTTTATTCAGCGATCGCGCGCGTGCGGACAAATCTCGGTGTCGGGCGAGCAAATTTTCGTAAAGTCACTCGAGGTCCTCCCCGCGAATTTTTGTTCTCTCATTTTAAAACTTTTATTCCTGCTAAAAGTACGCTCGAATCGGCGATAGGGAGAATTCGCGTATACTTCTCGTTTCTTTATATAATTTATGTACTAAGATTATATATAGGTATAAGGCCCGTAATATACGTGTACACAATGCGAAGAGCCGCGCTAGCCCACTGACACACTTATTATAGGTCGCTCCTAGAAGCTCGAGAAACGCTAACACGCCTTACAGAGTACGTCAATTTATCTCCGCGAGACACTTTGATAAAAATCGACGATCCCCCCCAGAAGCTTTTTCATTTACTTTTCACCGATATCTGCTTCCCATTTCGATCGATATTACAAATGACAATCGGAATAGATTCCTTCGAGGAAAAAAGAGAACATTTTTATAATTTTAATTATTCTGTCATTATCCTCCTATAATATTTTCCTCATAGAAGCAAATTTACTTTTATTGATTCGTGAGAGATATGAAGAGAATAAAATTAGAAAAAATGTGTAAGATATCAAATTTGTGTATATTTGACAATCGGATAAAATTGTTTGCAATAAAAGGGAATTTATCTTCAAATTATCTTGTAATTGTTCTCTTAAAAAAATTTCTCGTCAGAACAAAAACCAAAATTTACGACTGTTTATAATTAAGTAAATTTGAGATAAAAGTATGAGGAATTAATTTCAAATGTAATTAGACATGGAATTACTTATAGCACGAAATGTGTGTACATTCGTAGCGTTTGTACGACACGCATACGTTTTCTTACACAGTAGTCACGAGGTCGTTCGACGGACGCGACTCGGAGCGAGAGAGAGAGCGAAGTTTTACCAAGCCGTTGGTAATTGTTCCATCGGATTCTGGCGACGAGGAGAAACGTATTTCACGAGAAAATACTGCTCGAACCCAGAACATTTATGCATTCAAATATATCGGACACTCGAGTAAACTTATTTTGCAAGCTAAGCGAGTCCAGAGAACAAAGTCACTTTTCGTATTCGATGGAAGTTGACCCCGTGACAATTAAACGGTAATTGCATCAGCGGGAATTTCTCGCGGTTTTCCTCCCTCGCGCATCCTCCGAGATATCCGTAAATATTTCCGAAGTATTCAAATAATTGACAAAACGTGATGGGTATATATTTGCGTGAAGCTTTATCGCTCGTAAAAGTTTCCTCACGAGCTGCTAAACGAGTGACTCCCCGATAGTTGCGTGTGTGGCACACCATAAAAAAAGTCTAAAAGAGGAGCGACAAAAAAGGTTATGAGAAGCCAATGTGCAGACGAGAGACGAACGGTCGGAGTCAAGTGGCGTTCCGCTGGGGTATCCGAAGAATTCAGTAGCTTCTGCGCTCTAATGACAGGGGAAGGGACACTCGAGCATTGTGTTAGAGAGAGCATTGATGATAATTACGATAATTATATTAATAATCTGAATAGCAGCAGCGAAGAGATTCTTTGGGAGCTTCGAGACGGGCGCGAATCCCTCTCGAAT
This sequence comes from Cremastinae sp. B BG-2022a, assembly GCA_030522605.1. Lineage (NCBI taxonomy): Eukaryota > Metazoa > Arthropoda > Insecta > Hymenoptera > Ichneumonidae > Cremastinae sp. B BG-2022a. The sequence continues at coordinate 54,223 of JAPYYX010000408.1, read as the reverse complement.
GATTATTTTTCTTTACGAAATCGAGGCAAGCGCGCTCTCGAGCCAACTTTTGGAACAACCACACGAGCAGACGTACACTATAATCTTTTCGAAGATTAGGTAATTTTGTTATTTCTCGCGAACTCGTAAATTATCGTCTACGCTTCTAATATTCTCAGGATCCTTTTGTACTCGAAGTTCGTCCTTTCAATTTGCCTTGTGAGACAGATTCGAGATTTTTTTTCAAAACTCGTGTGAAGAATTGTAGGAAGTTGCCAAATGTCGCGCTAGCTCGCATTCTAGGAAATCCGAGGAAGCGTTTTTTTTTTGTTATCTCCGACGAAACCGGAAAATTGTCTTTTCGTTCGTTCGAAGAGCGATTGCGAAACTTATGCAAAGAAAAAACAGAATGCCTCGTGCAAAGAATAACTTATCGGGAAAAAAAATCATATGGCTTTGATCGTTCCTGGTACAAGCGCACTCTGTCGGAAGTTTACGAGTGGCCGTGAGTATCGGTGTGAGGTATTATACGTACACGAAAACGTTTAAAAAAAAAATCGAGAAAATGTCAGTGACTGACGATGCGCGGCGCCACGAACTTTTCTGCATTATCGGCAATTAGGTTAGAAATTTAATGTCATGTTAGGGAGACGGTGCTCGTAAACGGGTCGTTCCGTGCCAAATTGACCTGCAACCCTCACAACTGTCCAATCGTTATTTTCACTCGAAAGGTATAATCCCTGCCATCTCGTATATAAATACGAAAAATACTCAAATTCTAAAAATATTTCAAATTCAAATCCTTTGTTCTCATCGTTTCACGCTGGGAATAAATTTTAACCTCGCAAATCTGAATACAAGGGACACACGTGTCAATGACGACGAGCCACGTGTTTACGACCCCAGATAGAGGAGACGGGACAGAATAGAAATAAAAATCCTCGGGACTCGGCTTAACCTGAAAATATTGAAACTCGAATTTCGAATCGACTCTTTGGCACCTGACAGAAATTTTGCTTTTTCGATTCGCCGAATAAAAATTCTTCCACCGCAAACTTTCGAGCGTACAAAGGAACACGAACTTCCGGCATAAAAATGATCTATTGATTGAATTTGAAAAGCCGAGTGTTTTGTCCATGAAATTTTATTATTTGTCGTATGTGCGTGCGTGTTACAGTCACTTCGAATTTACTGCGTCCCGGTATGGATAAGAACGGGAGTTGTGGAGGAAGGAAGAGAAGAGACGACTGCGGAGGGGGAGAGGGATCTCGAGTTACCAGCAGCGAAAGACCGCGTGTAAAATAAAACAGCCGGGAGGTATAAAAGTGGCAAATAAAACAAAGTAAATAAGAGAAGTTTAACACTGTTCTTTTTTCAAAAATTTTATGCGAATTTTCGTCTTTTATTATTTCGCGAAACTCCTTTGTTTCTCGTTCTGACATTTTTTTTTGATATTTTTGAAATCCGGTTGATCGGGACGACGGAGACAGTTCGCAGGAATGGTCGTTCTACTTTCACCGAGTACTCTGCGGAATTCCGTTACGATATGGCATGTATAAAATTCATTTTTCGAACATTATTTTCTTATCTGAGCAAGCTTTAATCTAACGGCGAGGAAAAATGTGAGTGAAAGTGTGTCGCTCCGATTCCAATTTTTTTTTTGGAAAAATTTTCATTTTTGGACAAAGTATTTTAGGTGTTTTTTTTTAATTTTAGAAACTCACGTATATACTTTTTTATACGCGTCCACTTATCACAGATTAGTTTTCTTTCTAAGGAAAAAAAATGTTCCTCGTGACAACGAGAACTTGAGTGTGTACAAAGAATTTCATACGAATCGACTATAGAGCGCGACGCGAACGACACGAAGGCTCGGCAGCGACTGACTCTGACGTCCCCCACTGCGCTCGTACTCTCCGATCAGAATCTGAGTGAGAGTCCGAGCCTGACTCTGACGTCCCCCACTATACGCTCATGCTCTTTGATGAGAGTCCGAGCTCGAATTCTCCGAGTCCGCAATACAGAAATCCATGACTTTGGTCATTTCCCCGATCGTAGACTTCGCACTTCGTAATTTGTCCATAAGACTTTCGTGTCAACTCGATTATATTTCCAAAAATAACGAATTTAAATAATTTTCCTTGCATCAGGTAAAAAATAACAGCCAACAATTTATATTACTCATTTTTTCTTTGAATTGTCAAACTTACAGTACGATTTATGTTTGCAGCAAAAAAATGTTATTTGTTAGGTGAAAAAGTCGGTAATGACGGATCGAATGTGTCGATTCTGCACAGAATTGCCCATATTTGTGTCGACACGCATGATATTCGCATGAGGATGCTCGCCCGTTGCTGCACACATTCATGAACTGCCATGAAACAAACAGCTGATTTGGAAAACACTGCCGGAGATTTCTCGCTCAGGGACGTGAGGATCGGAGCACGGGCCACAAGCGAGATACACGTGGCAAGGCCTGCGATATCTTTCTAATCCGCAGCGAAGCGAGAAAGACGGAGATACCGAGAGACGAAGTTCAAAAACATTTTTTGCTCCACCTAGCGTAGAGACGAGCAATCGAAAAAGTCGAACGAGGATTTTCGCCAGATGCCACTAATGGCGAGTGCTGGATTGTCTCGCGATTTTGCGACACTCGTCGAAGATTCCGAATGACTAATTTTACCAAAATAAAGTAAGCCGGACAATGGTTTTCAACGATAATAATGACCATTTCCGAATCTGCACCGCCTAAAACGTTTTTAATGGCACAGCAAGGAGAGAGAAAATTTTTGTCCTTTTGTTCTTCCGTAATGGCCATGCTAAATTTGTCAAAATTACTGACAAGGACATGAGACTCGGTCCGTAACAAATTTTCGATGTTTTTTTTAGTAATTATGAAATTGAAAATAATTTTTGTAAACACGTGATTTCGAATTTAAAATTTGTTATCTGTGTACTTTTATATTCATTGGTTAATTTTATTTAGAGGGTTCAGTCTGTAACAAGTTTTCAATATATTTTAATAATTATGACATTAAAAACAATTTTTGTAAACGTGTAAATTCAAATTTAAAAATTTAACACCTCGCTAAGAAATTCACTCTCCATTCCACATGAGAGAGCTTATATACCTTTGAGCGAAAAGTGACTCAATATGAGTCACATGGAATTTCAGAATAATTCCGTACTTCCCATAAACAGATACAAGCAACCGAAAATATTGTCAATAAACACGAATACGAAAGAGAAAATAAATTTTCTAACAAAATTGATCATTATTTAAAGATTCTTGCACGAGACCTGCAATTATACCGGAAACAGGATAAAAAATTTATGTGCATTCAATTAAAGATACGAAAGAGTAAGAAAGAATTGGAGATACGCGTCAGAGTTGGTCGCATAACAGGATTCGAGAATAAATTGGAAGCTCACCGTTAAGCACCTCCGAAACGTGAGGATAGGTCCGGAATTTGATATGAATCGTAAAAAATACAAAAATGTTCGTCCAGTCGGTCACCGAGGATATAAATATTTTTTCAATGTCCTGCAAAATGGAGGATTCACTTTTTTCATATTTTATGGATTATTTTACAAGAACTTGACATTACGGGAATCCCTTTTAAAATAGCGCTACCCATATGGCTATGTCTCTCTTTTTCCGTACACCGTAATTCGAGAAGTCTGAGAACGTGGAAAGCATCGCCGTTCTGCTCGTCGCGTTACTCAAGCATTTTTTTTTCTCATGTCCACATGTTTACGAGGCCGAAAAAAACGATAAATTCGTACCGCTCGACACTGTGCGAATTTTGCACGAGTTGCAAGTTCAGCACAAAGTATCTGGCGAATCCAAAAATTTCGTTGATTCGGACTCGTCTGTAGACCCGGCCCGAGCAAACATTTCTTGCGATGATTCATCATTTATTTTTTGCTCGTGATATTTTTTTTAATATCCACAAATATAGGGCGATTGAATTTTTTTGCACCGTTTAACCTTGCACGGGATTTCGAAACTTTCTTCGTGAGAATATTATTTTCCAACTTATAAAATATAAATTGGATATTGGATTTTCGTGTTTGCTAGCTCTTCCATTTGTTTGAAATTTTTGCCATTTATTCTTAACGCGTTTTGACCCTTGACCGAGAGACTTTTAAAAGGCCATTGAGAGACACGGTATTAACGAGGTAGTGGGTCAATACCTTTTTTCCTGCATTTTATACCTGCCCTTTTGTCGTATGGTAAAGTAGCTTGAGATAAAGGCCATGCATATAGCCATCACGAATTTGGGCTTTTACCCCTAATAAATTTTTTTTTATCGACAGGTGCAAATTTATATGAAGTACACAAATGTGGCAGGGATATTATTTTTAAGGTCGTATGATCCTACAAAAAAAGTAAAAATAAGTAGAATCAAAATTCAATAAAATATAGAGTGCAATTTTTTCAAAATCATCCACAGAATTTTGGAGTAACCAATAATTGAATATTAAATCCTTTGACAAATATCCGTCAGGATAAAAAAAATTTGAGATTAATGTTTGTCTTGAAATCTGGTTCTATTGTTAACTTATTTCTTACTTTGAAATATTCTGGAGCAATTAATAATTGAAAATTATGCTTTTTCACAAAATGTAGTTATTAAGGGGTTTTCGTATTACAATATAAATAAAAAGTAAAACCCATATAAACTAGATAAGCGATAAATCTTCTCACTGAAATCCGGGTTTACCTGTATCCACCATTCTTGTTTTGAAGAGTCTTACATTTCTATGAAGTATAAAAATGTATCACTATTTTTTTAAAGACAGATTCATATTATATAGAAAATTTATCAAAATTCAATAAAACCTAAATAAAATGCTGTTGAATATGTCTCAAATTGTAAATGTATGACACAAAATTTCCTTCAATAAAATTTTCAAGTAATGAATCATTGAAAATTGTATCCTTTCACAAATACAGTTCTTCATCCGCAAGAATCGAGAATATTAAAATTAGTTTTGTCTTTCAATTTCGGTCTATTCCTAACTTCTTTCTTTTCTTAGCTTCTATTTTGGAATAATTAATAATTCAAAATTATTTTTTTAACAAATTTAGTTATTAAGAGGTTAAATGGAATTGGTTTTATCTTAACTTCTTTTTTTTTTGGAGAAATGATTAATAACTGAAGTTGATAAGTGACCACTTTTTCGCAAATATCAATGGAAACTCCATCCATAAGGAAAATTTGATGAAATCAATATTTAACTTTATGTATTTGATTCAATCGAGATTCAATATTCTTATATTCACCTTCAAATTGCATCAGACATGCATTTGTTATTCCATTATAATTTTATATGATAAAATAATATGAATATTTTTCTATTGTAGCGAATGAACAATTAGAAACCTTTGGATACATATTTTATTCAGTAGTAGTTGTTCGGTATTCTCTGTAGTTTAGAATTCACATTGGATCATCTGCGTATAAAATGAAGCTTCTCCGTAGCTGGAAGAACTTACCTGCGAACAAAAACCATTGTATAAATTAAAAGGCAATCAATATTATCCAATTCTCAGAATGTTTCTAAATATATAAGCTGATTTATGTAAGACTGCAAAAAATTCGAGTACATCTGCAAAGAGTCGTTTTTGCAAAAACAAGTCCGTAGTATTGATTAATTTCAAGATGCTTATAAAAAAAAGAGAGATCTGGCTACATCAAGTGGCGCATGATGATTTTTTCATAAAAGGATTCTCGTATCAGGTAAAAAGTGTTTAAACAGTGCGCTCGAGGTTATGAACGAACCTAACCTCCTATCTTCAGAGATTTCGTAAAACACGAAATTTATGGAGCGATAATTATGCAGAGTACATTTGTAATTGCATAGATTTGCGAGTGACACGGTGAATTTATTGAAACAGATGTTACGAGTTTACATTATTGAAGGAGAATAAAAGTAAACAGATAAGAAAAAAAGTTGACGTACCAAATGTCAGGACGTGGGTGACAGTTGTCTCATTGCCATTGTCTTGCGAATTCGAGGGTTGCGGCGACAGAGGCGGTTGCGTTGGATTTACCATGATGTAGTTTATGTTTGTATACTTCGCCTCCGCTTTTTTTTTGCAAATTCAATCGTCCCGAACAATTTTACCGACACTTGGATGAGATACGGAATAAAAATACATTTATTGCGTATTCGTATTTACAATGTTGCGGTGAGCCAGCCCGCGACATTAAAATTAACACTCGTCAGAATCCAAAAAACCGCGAACCGATAAGAAAAATTAAAAAGTAAATGACTTCTTGGACCATTAATTTTTATCAGCTTCGTGAGGTCCGCGATCACGATTACAAGAAAAAATGAAAAGTATTGATATATAAATACGTGTGTATATAGATACACGTACAGATATCTCGCACGTTTCGTATTTTTATCTACGTTTCATTTTTGGTACGATAATCACTTCTCCGTTTTATCGTTAGTAGTTCCCGAAAAGAAACCTAAGATCCTGATCCATTACGTAAATTATTCGTTCCATCTTGACATTGAATAAATTAATAACATGAAAAGATCACCAAAAGACAGGAGTCTCGCTATTTCGCGCCCGATTGAATTGACGACGAAGAGGTTCGTTCGAGGGGAGGGGATAACGTAAAAAAATAGAGGGAGAGCACCCGTGTGGACAAGATTATTAATTTTTTTTCTCACACGATATCATGCATTACGATTATGAATTATCGCTCGTGTTGACATGATCCTCTCAATAAAAATGCACATCCAAGAAACAAGAATTAATTAATATGTTTTTCACGATATATTTTTAGTCTCATGTTATATTTAATTGCACGTTAATTTCCGTTTGATCAATGTGCGCGGTTCGATGCGCCCATGTTTTCCCGTAAAATATATTACGGAATAAGATTCTTACGAGACGAAGTGGGGAAAAATTGGGGAAACTGGCGACGACGACGACACTCGCGATGTCGTCGTCGTCGCGTTTACATTGTTGAGAAACAACGAGAGCAGCGTCCGGACCGCGTGTTTTCTCAGGGCCGCATCAACTATGCTTTCAGCACCCTCGTCCATATCATGGAGAAAAAAATATTATTTTTCCCATGCACACACAATAATACTCGCCACGTTTGAAATTCTGTAGTATGAGTCAATTATAGGTTGAAAAATGAAAGACTTACCTTCGAGCTGCGTGTCCTTGTAGCGAATATTTTCATGCGATGGAAAGAGGCGAATGTCCTCTTTTCTCTTACTACGTATGTATAGTAAAGCTGATTTCTGCACAGTACACAAACTGGCAGATTTGAGGTCGAGCGTATCAGTCGAAGAAAAACTTCTTATCGAGAATTTCCTTTGTTCTCATCTCGTCTATTCCAAATTCATAAAAAATGTTTTCCGAACTTTTGCCTTTCTGGTCGAGATACTTTCACTATGTAATGATCAGTCTTGTGACTTACGCGGTTGTTTGCTTTCTCACGAAGAAAAAAAATAATAAGTACAGCCGCAATTCGGATTTCTTCTCCAGTGAAAAATTAGAATCGAATTCCGAAGAGAATTTTAACGAAAATCTAGATGAATCGCCGGCTTTGCCGGAAACTCTGGAACATATCAAATTTGAGTACGTAAAACCCGATGAGACTGAGATGAAGAAACGAGCTCGTGATTTTTACAACATCGCAAACGCTCGCAGAACAGTTCGATTTTTCAGCAGTGAAAATGTGCCAAGGAGCGTCGTACACGATTTGATCAGAAGCGCAGGTAAGATTTTCCAAAGTATCGAAATATGATAAATATTCAAGTTTTACGATCACAAATTTTTGAAGGTACCTCGCCGAGCGGTGCGCACACCGAGCCATGGACATTCGTAGCAGTATCGAACAGCGAGATCAAACGAAAGATCCGAGACATAATAGAGAGTGAGGAAGAATTGAATTATAAGAAGAGAATGGGAAAAAAATGGACGACCGATCTTGAGCCATTGAGAACAAACTGGATAAAGGAGTATCTGACGGACGCGCCTTGGCTTGTACTCGTTTTTAAACAGACTTACGGTCAATTGCCGGATGGCAGAAAAAAGATACATTACTATAATGAAATGAGTGTTTCCATAGCCTGTGGAATACTCATAACCGCGATACAGGTATTATTTGTGTTCGTGTCCTTTGGCAATATTTTTGAATTCATTGACACAGACGTTTTTCCGTTTTACGTCTCAGTATGCAGGGCTGGTGACCGTCACTTCGACGCCGTTGAATTGCGGACCGTCACTTCGTCAATTACTGGGACGTCCATCTTCGGAAAAATTATGCATTCTTCTACCGGTGGGTTATCCATCCGCTGACGCCACTGTGCCAAAGTTGCAGAGAAAAGAATTGAACGAGATTCTCGTGGAGTTCAATTAACCTGCAGATAAGAAAAAAATGAATTTCAACTGAAAAACCTCGTTTTGCATATTAAATAAATCGCACAAAGAGTTGCCTCACCTCGATACGGTTTCCACTTTTATTCATGAAATCCAACACATTTGTAATATAACAGAGAGATTTTGATAAATGCACACATTATTAATAGATGCCACGCACCGACGTCGAAGTGATGAAAAAAATTAATAAAATCTTCAAATTTGCATCGGCGTAATAATTTTTTTACAGTCATATTTCAGAAACTAATATTTATTTTTTATCGCACTTTGCATACATTATGTTGAAAATAAGCAGTATAAAAATTGAATCTCGAAGGGGACAAGGAGTTCACGTATTAAATCAACTTATAAACAATTTTAGTAAGAATACACGTGCCTGGATAATTATACGCCTGTAGATATAAAAATCAAGCACGTGTATTTTACTAATTTCGATGACTATTAATGTACAATTCCATGCTATTAATCATTTCGTTATAGCTATTCATCGCTTGAGAATTAAAAAAAAACTCGGGCGGGGACAAAGACAAGAAGAAACGCGATACACTTTTCTCATACTTTACAATGTCGAGTATCGAATATTAGAACCACAGCGTTGTGAAATTAAGTACACTCGTTAGAACCTTTTTCCCTCTTTTCTTTCCTTTCATACAAAATACGAAGTCGAAAAAAATACTGAATTTAACAACCAAAGACATTTAATTATAATATATATATGTGTTTGTATATATATATTATTTTTGTTGCCATGTGTTGCATCGATGAAACATGTCTTACAATTACGCAGCTACCACATGATTTTTATTTTCCTTATTCTCTTCATTTTTTTCTCTGTCAATTTTTTCGCTTTTTCTCGTTAAGTGTAAAAGCTTTTAATATCATGATAAATACAGATGAACAGATAATCATCTATCTATGTTTTTTTTTCGTATTTCACGAGACAGCAAGTATCAGTATTATGGCTTTTTTATAATGTCGATTTATCACTTATTTATTTCATTTGTTCTTTAATATGTTACTTTTTCCATGTCAGTTTAGCACCGAGAAAAATGCCCTCTCTGTGGGCTCTACACCATTATTCGATACTTATTGAATTTGTATGTTTCCTGTTTTCTCTTAAATTATTCTTTGCAAATATTTTTTTCGCCTCTTTCTCTCAGTCTCGTACGAGAAATTCAATTACAGTAAGAGACTGAACGCGAATCTTTCGAATAACGTTACCCGAAAGACACTATCTATTGTTAATCAAAAACACTACACCCGGAAATCCACGTATGATCGTTGACGAACAAATTGTACATTTGGCAATTGAGTGCTCTGGTATCTTCCAAAACAAAAATTAAAATTAGAGAACGGGATCTGGAATAATCGCGGGCAATATTGTCAAATCCATACTTAGTTCGGCCTTTTACGATAGTTCCAACAGCGTCGTTCATCGACGATTATTGTTCTCGTCAAAATTAGATTTTTTCCTAAGAATGCGCACTTGTTTTTTTTCAGTTGTTTTGCGAATCAGTCTCCTGTTTTATGGCTACAGATCTCGGTCTGTGTTGAACGGGTTTAGAAAAGGAACAAAATTATTTCTGCAATCATTGCTCTTCTCCTTAAGTCAATTTCCTGTTAATAAAAGCTACCTGAGAGGTCGTTGAATAAAAACTGTACAGTGTGAGGATTAATAGACTTTATAATAATAATTCTGAGATCACGGCCGTCCGAGACGTCGAAGATTCATCGTAGTGCAAAATTCCGTTTGGTGAAATTTATTCATACTTCTTTTGAATCGTAAAAAGTGTAAAACTTAGTATGAGAGTTAGAAAAACAAAACAACCTCGTTAGCTGCCCCAAGTTATCGAGCTGTAGTTCTTTGCGTAAAATGTAAAATAAATATGTAAATCAAACATAGATCAAATCAGTTTCCACACGAGTATCGGAGAGAAAGAGTGTGAGAACAAGAAGGATTGTTCTTCTGCCAAAAAATTATGGAGAACCTCCTCATTTTTTTTCCAAAAATTAGTAAAAAAAGAAAACAATAAAATAGTGCTGCGAAATAGCGTAATCGATCGAGGATAAAAATCGTCGTTTAACGTACTCAATCGTGTCGATGAAATTCTGCTATACAGAGACGACACGACCAGGAACCCTCGGGAGGAGATGCGAGTGGCGGAGCGAGACAATACATGTGGTATCCACGATCACAGTCATCACAGAACAGCAACTGATCCTGATTTAGTACGATAAAATATGCAGTGTCATTTACATTTTAATTAAAAAAAAAAAATTCTTCGCGTTTCCACTTTGAAGAGTGCAAATATGTTTCTTCTTTACGAATAAACATTTTTCACCATTTGAAATGTTTGTGCACAATACTCACGTCGTTATCCGAAGTTCCGCATATTGAACAACATTTGCATTCGATACACTGCCACCTGTACTTGCGGACAGAAACGATCATGTTTGCAGTGAACTGCAAACAAGTTGGATGCCCTACAACAAGAACGCATAAAGAATCAAGGAAAAATGTTGAGAGGACCGGTTCAAGGAGTTTTGAAGAAAAAAAAAAGAGAGAAAAATGACCGAATGAAAGGATCAGCAGAAAGGTGCCAGGACATTTATCTTGTGCCGAAGAACAGTGAACTCCAAGCTATGGTTTTTTTTCGCATAATTTTGATTTTACAGACCAAATCGAGTCTCTTTTATTACTTTTTGCTTATCTCAAATGATTTTCCGTACTTTAAAGAAAAGTTTTCATTCTCAACAACTGGATCGTGTCATTTCACGAATTTTGTTCACAAGTGCGACATTCGTTTGCTTTTTTCACGTTCTACTATTCTTTTTCATTTGCGTTTAAACGTATTTCTTTCTGTCTTTCACCTTTCCTCAGCACTGAACGTCCGTAATAATGAAACGCTATTCATGTTTCCGCACAAAGTATTTTTATTTGATGATACTTGCAATTTTTGATGTTGCGTTTTTTTCGATTTTTGTTTGTTTGAACATACCGTTATTTTATTTGGAGTAATTAGATGGTAAAGTAATAGCAGGGCGTACCTTGGAATAGTTCACGTTCTTTCTTGCGCAGCACAATATAAACGTCGCAGCTCATCCACACTCTCTCCTTCATACCAGTCGAAAAAAAATCGTCAAACGTATCTAATTTATCTCTCTCTCTCATAATCACACATAACTCTCGCACTTTTCAATTTGTCCTTTTTGTTCTTTTTTTTTTCTCTTGCTGTGTTGTAGTTTTCTTGTATTTCTTTTTTAACGTTCGTAATCATTAAATTACTTAAAAGTTACATTACTTATCGTTATTAAATTTAATTTCTTGTTTGTTTTGTTTTTTTTTCTAAGCCTCGTGGGTATTGCTTAATAAAAATTGCCTAATAACAAGTTTCTTCTTCTTCATTTATTTTTTTATAACAAGGAGGAACTATATGCATGCTTTTTTCTTGTTTCACTCTCTCTCATTTTTCACTTCTCGTATGATATATAAATATATATGTATATTTATATTTATATACCATAAATATATCGTAATATGTGATTTTTCGTCCATTTGGGTAATAAGAATAATCTAATTATCGATTGCACCAGAAAACAGAAAAAAAGGTCGATATTGAAACGAACACGCCTCAAAATGCTCTTTCGCAATCATTCACTAACTAGGCGATACGATTAATTGGTTCATTGGTTCGTTTTCTTCTTCTTTCTTCTTCTTCTTCTTTTCTCTCTCTCTCTCTCTCTCTCTCTTCATAATATTTCCGTCATTTTAAACGTTTTCTCTCTTTTGTGTGTGTGCTTCGTTCTTTTCGTTCGTCGCGTCCTTCGCGTTGACGATAAAGGTACTGACGGTTTTTTCATCATTTTGATTTTTTTCTTTTTATTCTCAGTTTTAATGAAAAATTCGAGTCGAATTTCAATTCGACACAATCACGACTTGTGTATAACTAATATATGCTTTTTTAAATATATTTCGTGAAGGCTCAACGATTCGTCAATATACAACGCAGCGACACACGAAGAATTTTTCATTGATATAAATGCGAGCTTGAAGACATGAGATATCGTTCGATAATTTCACAATTCATCGAATCGAACTTTAAACGCATTTATCATTACACAGAATTTGTCTCTCTCTCTCTCTTTCTTCTCTTGCTATTAAAGAAAAAATCAAAATTGGAACGTACAATAAATACAATAAAAGCTTATTAATTTGCAGAAGACAAAAATGATCCTCTTTCCATTTCAATATGAAATATTCGCTTTTTAGTCTTTGCTCTCGAGAGATCACGCTTTTTTCTAAACTTTCCGTTGTCACGTGTGTTCCGTGAAGAACAAGTACAAAATTAGACTACATCAGACTTTTTTGAAATAAATGGAATAACAAAGGGAAGAGACGAGTTACATAATTTGCTGTTGAATCTTGAAAAATTTGCGAATCGTAATGACGCCTCCATTATTCAACTCCCTTTTTGTGGCTTCAACGGAATGGTTGGGATAAGAAAACAATTCCTATTTTTAAGAGCCTCGCGAAATTGACAACTAAACGCTTTTTGATTGCTCTGCCTTGACTAGCATAAATTGTATAAAGCTCGTGACCATTGGTTCGTCTTTAAGTCTCTGCCAATGAATGTCTTTTCTTTATTTCTTCACCTCTCGCGTATTTTTCATTCTCTTATCTACTTTCCAGAGAGAAAGAGAAAGAGAGGGAGAGTTCTCGAGTTACGAAATAGTCGACGTGTAAGAAGATCGAACACAAAGAGAGATAAATAAAACAATTTAAAAAAAAAGAAATAATAAAATAACAGAAAAAAAAAGATTGCGAGACTGGGTGTAAAAAATGTCGCTGAAACTTTTGGTAATTTAATTGTGATTCGCACGTCGTGTATACTTGCGCTTCGTTTTTTCCTCAATCTTACCTGAACGGCCACAATCACTGCAAGATACCAATTCCTCGGATCCACCGGTTTTCTTATTCTCCCTAGCATCGCCGAGGCAGAAATCGCAATAGGGCGAGGGGGCGGCAGCTTTTCCGGTCTTCTTCTCGTTGCCAGTGCTCGGTGATGGATTGATCGATGTCGTCACAGCTGAGGGGACGCTCGTCGGATTCGAGGACTGAGTTCCGGGCGTTCCGGGTGTTCCTGCACCATCAGGCCTTAGTGAGGTTGGTGAAGATGATTGTAAACCAGCTGATGGCGATCCAACAGGATTTTGTTGTTCGTCCTTGGTAGCTGAGACATTAGGCGAAGATGGAGGAGCGCAACTCTGTACAGGGGGCAACTGTTGTTGTTGTTGCTGTTGTTGTTGTTGGGCTTGAACCGACGAACCGACCGACGGTATTGTTGTCGTCGGGGCCGCGGGAGAGGGACTCGAGGTACTCGAGGAAGCAGTGCTCTGTCGACCACGACGTGTACCACCTAATCACACACAAACCGACCACATACCCAGTTGCCCATTTTCTTTCTCTTTTTCCACAAACTTTCATGCACTCTCTCTTTCTCTCTCTCTCTCTTCTCTTATTATTCTTTATCTTTTTCCCTGTCTTTCTTTTCTTTCTTTTTTTTCTTAACTTCCTTTCTTTTTATTCTCTTGGTTATCGCATTTTCGAGTTTTTTTTTTTTTAAACGATTACACTACTCAATGAAAAAATTTAATTATGTTCTCTGAGTCTTTGCGTCGCTTTTTCTTTCTGCAGATCGATAAGAAGTAGGCGAAGAAAAAATAATTGCGGAAACGTGAAGTGAACAGGCTCGAAACGTTATTCTCTCTTCAATTTCAAGGCTCACTTTTGTCTCATGGATAATATCAGCGTTTGGAGCGCTCGTTCGACTTTACCATCGAAGTCACGTAAAATTGTTTGCATCGAAAAAAAAAAACTTTATCGCACGTAACACGGCACATTATTTTTTCTTCGCGTTCTCTCTGCTCACTTCCGATAATATATTCAACTTCTTTTCGCTCGATTTTACAAGACCGTTCTCCTAAACGTGTGAAAAATTCAATAACTTTACGTGTGACATTCGTAATCTATTTTGAGGCAAAAAAAGAATGATGAATTTACTCGAATCGAGACGACTGGGTGCGTGACTCTACGATACTTGAGACAAGGGGGAGGAATAAAAAGAAAAGAAAGCTTCTTTGCACAGCGCAAGAGAACCCATTCCGGATAAGCGATCGAAAAATGAAAAATCAAAAAAGGGCAATCAGCAACGAGATTCAAATTCTTACACGATAAGGGGGAAAGAAGGAATTCAAAAAAAAGAAGAAAGAAAATTCTTTTTTTTTTCAGTCGAGATATCGAGTAGTGTTCGCAAGACATTCCATCACCGTCAGACTACTTATAAGTTCATACACAATTGTCAAAACAGCAGGCAAGGAAACTATGAGCGATGCAAAAATACTAATCACTACTTGTCGATGATTAATTTCTTCATCTTCATTTTCTTCAGTCTTGGTGACTTGCTAAGAGAAAAGAAAAAAGAGTAATTTACGCAATGAAAAGACTAATTAGACGAGAAGGTGAACTTTTTTTTCTTCAGTCAGTTGGAAAAATTCACGATTCTCGAGACATGCTTGAAAAAGGCACAAGAGACATTCTCGCATACTCACGCACTTCAAACACGCAAACACACACATAGACTAGTTAAAAAATTCAAAATTTGGTTTCGGTCGAAAAAACGAAAGAAAGTTTTGTGAAAGAAAGGAATTGAGTGGACGAGTGGCCCCTTGGTTACCAATTATTTGTGCATTGACGGTGCAAATGGAGGCATTTCATTTTTTCTTGACTCTAATCAATTTCTTTTCAAACAATTTTCGTGTGTACGACTTATTATTAGTAAAAAATATTTAAATATTGAATTCTAGTTTCTCGAAAGTCTAAATGCGTTTTCGAGATTACAGTGCAGTATGAAACATTGACACGAAAATAATGAAAAATACGTATCTGTGAAATAAATATTATTCAACTAGAACGACGAACAAATATTGAAAACTGAATTAAATTTGAGTACACTCGGTCCCACGGATCGGAAAAATTTACTTTTAACAATTAAAAAAAGGGAAATGGAAAACAAAAAAAGGAGGTTTGACCAAAAACTACTTTTTACAATTGTGAACGTCTCATTTCAATTGGAGCGATCTTTGGGACTAAAAACTAAATATTATTTTCATTTAATTTTTCAATCGAAAGTTTAGAAAATTCTCTTTCGTACACCGCGAATATAATTCTGTCGTTAGTCAGCCAAGGTCGAAGTTCCCTTCAGTTGAGAAAAAAAATAAAAATAAAAATAAATAAGGAGACATTGGTCAAACCTCCCGCGAGCTCGTACCTCCTCAAGATTTTCCCCCGGAATTTGGGCAAAAATGACGAAAGAGCAAATGAGACGGGAAGGAAAGAGGAAAACGAGAAGGAACGAATATAAAAAAAATGTGGTAAAAAAAAAGTGAAAACTGAGCTGATAAAGGGCTCCAACCTGGCTGGTCCGAAGCAGCGGTGTCTGCAACGCTCCGTGATTCAACATCGGCAGGACTGGGACTTAGTTCCTTAGCAGGATCACCGGAGGAAGTAGAGTGGGAATGACCGTAATGGTAGACCAGACCAGGTCTGGTTTTATACCGTGCGCTGCATACTGCAAAAGTGCAAATACGGTTTTGTTTTCTTTGCTTTTCTCTCTTTAAATCTCTTTCTTGGCTTTTTTTCTTTTGTTCCCCCAAAACCATCAAATGCACGAAGTACAAGGACAAGAAGAAAAAAAAATAATTAACAGGCTTTTATTTTTAATCGCCTTTCTTTTAGGGAAAACTTTCTAGGCCGATCAAAGATGAGCAAACGATATTTCAAGGCTCGAACAACAAAAAATACAAAAAAATAAAAACGTATCAACCAAAATAAATGATAGAGTACAAGAGATAAAAAATAAAAATGGATGCTGCGAAGTGGTCAAGAAAGGGGAGAGCACTTGCACACCCTTTCGGCACTAAGTCCCCGGTTCACCTCGTTTGTTTCATTTCATAAGGAGAATCGAGGGGAGACAGAGGTTTCGAAGGGGTCAAGGGATGAAGGGGGATGTACATTTTTTTTCTGTATTTCTGTATCTTTTTTCTCTCATTGTGGTCAAGCAGTGAAGGAAATTCCAGCCCAAGAAGCAAAACTAATATGATGCAAGGCTTGATGCTCGAATACAACCTACTTTCAATATACCAGCTCTCACTAATGAGTGGCCTATCGCATTCGTAATAGTTTTCTTTTTTTTTTCGCTTGTTTTTTTTCATGATTGTCAAAAACGTGCGTACAAGTACACAACGTGTATTCGTACGCACGTGGAAAGCTGCTTTTGAGGACTTTCCTTAAAAAATCTCGACCAAACGGTTGTACAGAGTTTGTCCAACATTTACCCAAGATAATCACTGTCTCTCGACAATGCGAATGCTCATTTTCAAGCGTACTCAAAAACAGCGTTATCCGAGGATACCAAAATTCATTTATGGTCCGAAGATATTTGGCCCATTATTGTAAGCTTATATGCAGATAAATCCTACTTGAAAAGAAAATTAATATTATTATTATTCTTAAGGAGCAAGTAGTTACGAGAGTCTAATAGAGGATAAAAGCGAGAGCTTATTCTTGTAGACCAAATGTCTTTAGATCGAATTCTTGTTTTTTTTTGTTTTTTGCATCTGCTAAGTCTAAACGTAGTTGTTAATCAAGATTTCAACAGGTTGCAGGCAAATACGAGTTAATTCTACTTCTATGTATATATATTTATATTTCTCATTATATTCTCATTTTATCGTCATTTCGTTGAAAAAATATTCGTTTGTACGAGAGGTCGTCAATCGAGGCGTTACCGTCATTGTTCTTTGAAAAATTCGTGTCCAAGATACGTCGAACGTAACATCCACGCGAAAAAGGGAATTTGTGAAGGGATAGTTCTAATTTCATTGAAATTATTACCGACGAACGGAATGACAAGAGATGCAAAAAATAACGAGTTCGTCGGTTGACTTCAAAATTATGATGATCAACTAAAGTCTTCGAACTACAAAGAGAAACGAATGTAAGAGACGATGATTTTCTTTTCCTCGTTCATTATTTCAGTTTTGTCGTCGAAAAAAAAAGAGAAATAAATAAAATTGAAACGATTCAAGAGTTAAAAAGAAACAGATGAGTTCTTTTTTTATACCCTTTGGTTACAGAAAAGTCTATAAGTGAAATGTTATCGCAGCCTGTCGCAAAATTACGCACTCGAGAGTACTAAATCATTGAATAATTTATTTCGAGTTTGTCTTTTTTCATACTTATACTTATCATCATAATATATATATTTATATATTTATATATTTCTTTGTTTATCTATATCTTTCGTGTAACTTCCCGCATTGGTTATTTCATATCATAAAAATATAATAATCTGTAGTTGACAAACTTCGCAAACGGATCGCGTATTTGTTCGTTACTTGCTTTTTTTCTACTTTTCTTCTTTGTTCCTTTAAATCTTTGTTCTTTGCTTTGCTGTGGCTTATTTGAAATAAGGAGTGGTAGTACTGTAGCGATAACAATTATTTTGCAAATCGAACGAGTAGAGAAGTGGTCATTTGTAGTTGTATCTGTGGTTAAACTTACGGTCACACACGAATGGCTTATCGGAGTCGGTCGCATCGTAGTTGGTTTTTTTTCGACCACGGCCCCCACCCTGCGATTTTTTGTCATAATAAGAAGCATGTAAATACGTCAGGAAATTAAACAAGAAGTCTGGGACTTCAAATATCCACGTTATCTCTTGATCAGTGGGACTGGAGAACGCAAAAATTTAAAAAATTGATTTTAAGCTTTCAACCACTTGCCTTGGTACGTTTTGGTCCTGGACTGTCAGTCGTGGGTGGGTGACTCCTCACAGGATGATGACCACCCCCTCTCGGTCTTCTTCTCTTTCGTTTGCTGCTGTAACTCTCCTCGTAATCGTAATCGCTATCTGGATCGGGCTCCTCAAATGCATCCATATCCAACATGTCTTGTTCGTCGTAGTACCAACCATCTTTGCTGTGTTCATCTACAAATTTTTTTCAAGTGCCCATGAAGGTATGTGTACAATTTATATCTAATTTCTATTGAATATTTTCAAAGTTGACGAAAGTACTACAAAAAAATGACTCGAAAGTAAATTTTACATTAATAAATTAATACTTTTTTTTTTGTAATTATTTGTATTTTCTTTTTTTTCTATACAAGTGTATACAAATAAATTTTAAAAAATTATAATTAATCATAATAAGACATGAAACATAACTCCAAATACCTTTTAATGCGACGGAATCTTTGCTGTCATCATTAATCCCTACTAAATTCCCATCGATCCCTTCAATGCCATCGTCTATGTCACCTCTTGAACGCTTTGGGTGGAGATAATGCATCAGATACTGACGTCTTTTTTTTCTCCATCTTTTGCTAGGATATGTGTAGATTTGGCCATGTAACAAGCCAGGTAATCTTTCTCTCGCCGACATAAACAATGCAGAGTGATTTTGTGCTACCCCTGAACATAAATCAAGTAATGATTTTTTATTAAACATTTAGAATTAAACACACAAAAATGCGGAGCAAGCAAAAAATATAAAAAGTAATTAAAAAAAAAATGTTAATACTTTTTATTTCATAGTCTGTCTTACCTGTTTGTGAATCGAGGAAAGGCATTCGTAGCCTTCGCTCCCGACATAATCTGGTGTTGTAGTTCGAGGAGTTCTCAATGGCTTCCCTGTACGCGGTGTCATTGAGGAAACTGAAATCGATAATAATGGCGATTAGGTTCGAAGCGCTTGTTACTTTTATTTATGACAGAGAAAAAAGATGTTTGGGCTGATGATACTTTTTGTAAGGATTATGAAATTTACCTCTCGATTTTATTAAGATTTGCCTCGTTGACAACTTGGATTAACGGAAGAGACGATGGAAGAGCAGTCACAGCCGTCATATTTTACACTCCAACACGGACGCTTTACGCGTTCCGTGCTCCCGACTATCGTTTCTTTCTTCGAAAAATACTAATCTCGATTTTCTCGAGAAGTTTTGTAAAAAAGAATTTATTTGCAAGAGGCTTTGCGTCCCTAGGCGTTCATCGAGAAAAATTCTGCGGCAGACGCGAACAATGGCGGCGTCGACGCGCCGATGTTGGACGGTGCCGCCACTCGGTCACTCTCGCTATCGGAAATCGGAAAAACTACGTTGATCAAATCCTCGCGCATGCGCAGTTCTAGCGGAACCTCGATTATTGATATGCATGCAAAAAAGTTTATGGCGACATTGAGTTTTGACTCCGTAATTTATAAATTTTCATTATTAACCCTTTGTCACATTTTTTGATACCAAAAAAGAATATTTTTTGCATGTATGGCCATCTCTTGTGCATATGTATTATAACAATTAGAGGTAGAGATTAATAATTGCCGACGGTAATTTTTTGAAGTAAAAGTGTTTTTTAACGATGTGTTTTCTTAAAAAAATCATCATTTTTTAAAAATATTATTGAATTGTTGGTAAAGTAGTTTTTTGCAGACATCATAAAATAGAGTACAAACAAATTTTTCATAGCCATCCGACTGATAGATTTTGTTACACCCACAGTTTGAAAAAATGAATTGGAGTACTTTGACCCAAGTGTGATACACTTGTTTCACCAGGGAAGCGTGACAACATAGGGTTGATTTTTTTTTGTTTCATGTCAGATTTTGGCATTTTTTTTATTTCTGAAATGTCGGTCATGGGGATGCAGCGGACGAATGCGGATTTTTTGACCACCCAATCACATTTGAGGTGCATGTTGGATAGACTATTCTACATTAAATACAATAGTTCAAAAATGTTCCAAGCACAACTGATATCAATTGTTTATAGACAAATTCGATTGAAAAGTACATCTACCAAAAAAGGTTTATTCTTCCATGGTACTTCCTCATCACTAACAACTTTTTACAGAAGAATTCGTAGCCTTTATAAATACGTGTAAATCAATGAAAAAAAATCTATTTCCGTATGAAATCAAGCGATATAAATAATATGTTAATGAATTGTCTGACGAAAAAAAAACTTTTTCGTAATATTTTTAATCCAGTGCAAAAGCTAGCCCTCAAAGTGATGTTTGAGCCGCATGACTGCGCACCAGACGTAAAACAGATTGACGTTTTTCTCTGAGATTCATTATATTTTGGAAAGAAAGAGATTTTACTGAATAAATTCTGTTTTTCCACAGAGAAACGTCTATCGGAATTTTTATCAACCGGAGGACTCAAACATCACCTTAAACGACGAAAAAAGATAGTTGAAATTGATTTAAAAGGAATCTTCGCAGTTACGATCCTTCGTCTCTTTGAAGACATTGAATTTCTTGATCAACTCGTCGATGGCAATTTCACCGTGAACAACGTTATCTCTTGTGCGAACGTTAACGGTGCCAGCACCACGTTCCTTCTCGCCCACAACTGCAATAAAGTTTTAAAAAAATCATTGAATGATTACTTTACGTACGTAAACCTATTTTCAAATATTCATATTTTCGATTCTTACCGAGAATAAAGTTGAATTGAGCTAATTGGGCGTTGCGAATTTTCTTGTTCATCGTATCGCTCCAATCAATATCGACTTCGGCCATGAATCCAGCCTCGTAGAGTGTGTCCTTGACTTGGGTGGCGTAATCTTCGAATACAGGTCCAACCGGAACGACCATGACTTGCCTTGGCGACAACCAGAACGGCCATTTACCAGCGTAAGATTCCGTGAGAATAGCAATCATTCTTTCCACCGAACCGAGGATAGCTCGGTGAATGATGACCGGGCGTGTTTTTTCACCGGATTCGCTGAAAGATTAAAATATATCAATATAAAAATCCGAAATGTTGAATTAAACCCTGTCAATGAGTCGAGTACTAACTTGACGTAGTTCAAGTTGAATCTAATGGGTAACTGGAAATCCAATTGGATTGTGGCGCACTGATGAGATCTCTTCAAAGCGTCTTTGATAGTAATATCGATCTTAGGACCGTAGAATGCCCCATCACCGGGATTTATCGTCCATTTTTGTCCAAAAGCGTCGAGACTCTCCGAGAGATCCTTCTCAGCTTGATCCCAGACAGCTAAATCGCCGAGATATTTCTCCGGCCTCGTGGACAAACACAGGTCAAAAGTGAAACCGAAAACGCCGTATACGTGTTTGAGAAAATCAAGAGCTCCCAGCATCTCGTCCTTGATTTGCTCAGTGGTGCAGAAAATGTGAGCATCGTCTTGCTGGAATCTTCTCACTCTCGTCAAGCCGGTAAGAGCTCCGGAAAGTTCGTTACGATGCAGGACACCGAAGTCTGCCATTCGAAGAGGCAATTCTCGCCAGGAACGATTACGAACGTCGAAAATCATGCAGTGTCCCGGACAGTTCATCGGCTTCAAAGCAAAAGTTTCCTTCTCAACGTCGAATGAGAACATGTTGTCTGCGTAATGTTGCCAATGACCGGAAGTCTGCCACAATTTACTGTTGTAGATATTCGGCGAAACGACCTCCTGAAATCCACGCTTTCGGTACTCCGCACGAATAAACTCGACAAGAGTGTTGTAGATGTGTGCGCCACGAGGCTGGAAAAAGCAAGAACCCGGTGACAATTCATGGAAAAAGTATAATTCCTGTTCACGGCCGATCTTACGATGATCGCGTTTCGCCGCTTCCTCCTGGAATTTCTCCCATTCTTTCAATTGTTTCGCGTCCGGGAAACTTATGCCGTAGACTCTCTGCAGGGATTCTGCGTTCGCATTTCCTTCCCAATACGTAGACGAATTCTTTGTCACTTTTATGGCTTTAACTTTACCCGTATGACGAATGTGAGGACCTCGGCAAAGATCGATCAATGGACCGCAACGATATACCGTCGTGGTCGGGGTGTTTACTTTTTCGTTAAGTATGCGAACTTTGAACTCGTTGTACTTGAACATCTCCAGCAAATCCTCCTTGGTCATTTCTAATCTTTCAAAAGGTTGCTTCTCTTTCACAATATTCTTATACAGACTTTCGAGGTAAGGAAAATCTTGATTGGATATTCCTTTCTCTCCGAGATACATGTCGTAATAAAAGCCATTTTCTATCGGTGGTCCATAGCAGAGGCATCCTCCATACACTCGTTCCATAGCTTCACCAAGAATATGAGCGCTCGAGTGCCAGAATACTTGTTGAGCTTCTGTATCATCGATTTTAAGTAATTCAAGTTTGCAGTTAGATTCCAAGGGTCTGTCTAAATCCCATAGCTCGTTATTGACTCGAGCTATTATAGTGTTATCTGCCAAACCCTGGCTTATATTTTTAGCTATTTCATAAGGAGTAGAGCGCCAAGATAGAGCTGGAACTTCCTTCCCGTCTGGTAGAGTTACCACTATATTTTCTGGTACTTTTGCAGCAACGTCAGCTTCGTACTTTGCCTTTAGGTTGTCCCATAGCACAATGCGATCCTGGAGATAAAATTTAGTTTCTACAGAACTTTAAAAAAATTGAATAAAAATTCTTTTCAATTTTGATTACGTACTTGAATATAAGCAGGCCATGGTTTCAATTCACTGACGCTGCTCTTCTCATCCACATTGTTTTTCTTATGCTTCGTTTTCATTTTTTGTGTCTAAAAAAATGGAAAAAAATTAAATTAGAATATAGATAATCAATAAATATGGATAATCAAGGATATATGAATTTAAAGCGACATTCAAAATTATTTGGTTTCAGGTACTCTATGGTAAAATTCATTTGTAAGGTTACATCAGATTATCGATCGCTTTCTAACTTTGAAGCACGATTTCAGTTAAAGACACTGACAATGGGGTTATAACGATTGTTATATGACTATAATTTTCGAAAAATGAAGTTACGCGAACAATTAAGTTTGATAAAATCGTCATAACCAACCCAAGCATGTGTCCACCTAGTGCCGCACTGTATGCAACCTCGATACCGTAATACAGAGAGCATAATTATTTAGAATATTGAATTTTTCCAAGTGAATGCAAGTTCAAGAATATTATAGCGCGAGTTTTTATAAAAATGATCTCATGCCTTTTCAGCTTTCACATCGAGATTTTCTATCCCAGCCACAACGTCGTTGTCCATTTTTGATACTCTTATTATCTTCGGCGAAAAATCCTCGTTACTTTTTGATATCCGTGACGGCTTTTACTGGTTACGAGTTTGCCATACGGCGTGCGCGCTTCACCTCGTACTGCGGCGTAAACGGTACAAGCTTATTTTGCTGACTGTACACTTCCTGCCTATGCGTATAAATATACAATTGAACTATCTGACAATATGGTGTACATAAATGTTATTTTGCCACGTAATATGAAAGTTTCTTAGAAATTTATGAGTATTAAATAAACAAATTCAATTTGACGTAAAAAAAAAATTCGTCGATCCTGCCAGGATTCGAACCTGGAATCTTCTGATCCGTAGTCAGACGCGTTATCCGTTGCGCCACAGGACCCTGTGACTTCAACGTGATACTGAAGGAAATTGTTGTTCAATTTCGAAGAAATTATTATTAAAATTCTCATCACATAAAACAAATTCAACATGTTTAGAAATGAATATGGTAATCAATTATAAGAAAAATGTAAACATTTTATTCAGATTCGGATACACTAAAATTAAATTTAAATGGTACTTCTGAGGGTTCTTTACTCATGATACAGACTTTTGTTGCATTATTAGTTTTATCAATGTGTACATCATCTGATTCTTTGTTTGCATCCATATTTTCTGGAACATTATTATTAGCTGCTTTTCGCACGAATACAGATTTTTTATTGTCTACTTTTGGGGTTGAAAATTTTACGTTCGACACATTTTTTCCATGCTTCTTTTCCTCTTGGACCATTTTGGTTCTATAATCGCCAAATGTGTTTCGCATGGCCTGTCTCTTTCTTATGAGAGGCACAGTGTTATTTTTTAACAAATTCATAGTTTTTATAACCTCGAGTGCCTGTTTTTCAACCAACTTTCCACTGTCAAGACTCATCTGCAATTGTTGAACGCACCAGCATAGTTCAAGTTCAAATTGATTTTCAGCCTCTTCACTCAGTCCACTCGAGAGGTTTGATAAATCCTCATTTGGATCACGCACGATTTGTTTTGGAAGAGTTCTTGGTTTCGATTGCGGTGGAAACCTTTTTCCTCCCTAAAATACAAATTCGGTCAAATAACCTAAAAAAAACATTTGTTTACAATATAACAGAATATCTTTTCACCGGTTTTAGTTTTGGAGGCATCTTTGCTTTGAGAACAATATTACAGACACTTGTAATTCAGCTTAGGGCATGTTACTTTATTATGTACTATTTTTTCAACCCACGTGTCTCAATTGTCACTTCGACTGTTTTTTCATATACGTGTTTTGTATTGATAAAACGTGGTTAAAAAAACTCTCTTCAGAGGGCGTATCAGTACACGAACATGAAATTATCTCTAGTCGATAATAGTGCAATTCTCCAAGTCACTTCTCGCGACCTAGTTTTTACTATTGTAAATTTTGGATACATACATATTTAATGTTTTAAATTTATGAGGACTTGATAATCAACAAATGAACCAAAATTCAATGAAACAATCCGTAATTCAGAATTTCCATTTTATTTTGTATATTCTGAAAAGTCTGAACGGTCTCAACGTAGAACGTAACGAAATTGGAGCACACGTCTGTAGAGTGCTGCCGCTACCGGTGAGTCTTGAAAGCTTAATGTTTGAATAGCCATCTTGTTTATCGTGAATTTTCATCGCGCGGCGGTTTGAAGTTTGAAGCAGTTTTCTCTTCTATTCGTATCCATGGAGAATAGATCTATTCTCCATGTTCGTATCCATGCATCAATCGGAATCCTTTTATCACGAAATTCTTAATCTTTTCCATATTTTTGCATTAAAAAATGGTTTTCATAGAAAATATAATATATAACTTTTATGCACGAATGAATAATTCGTTAGTTATTTTTTCAAAACGTCTTCCCTATTTTTACTCTCAAAATACACGTGAAAAAAAAAATTTTTAAAAATGACAAATCAACAGTTAAAAATAAGTACAAATCACGAATATTCAGTTTTTATTCTTTTGCAAAAAGTGTAATATTTTGGCTCCAACATTTGGTCCATCATTTGTTGCAGAAGACATGTAAGATGGTTTAGGCGCGCACCCCTTGCGAATGCATTCGACCTTGTTTTTTTTTGGGCGACAGTTACTTATTCCAGGAAAACGAAGTACACAATCGGTGACACATCGGATTCACGGAATTAGTATATATGAATGTTTCTTTTTGGTTAAAGATAAATTCGAGGTATATTCCCTGCAAAAAGTGATAAAACAGATTTTAGGCTCTTCGCAAAAATCACGTCATTTTCTTTTCTTCACTTTATTACACATATACTTTTGCTCGTGTGTATTGTATTGGTGTGTATGCACGTATACGTGTCCTGTGTTCGTATTGGCGTATGCCGGTATAGAAATATCATACAAACTCGAGAATCGCGCGTCCCAAACGTTTCGTCGAACATAAAAGCCAATTTTCAACACAAACTTATCATCAATGAGTATACAGCGCAATATACAATTTCGTATTTACATATAAATTTATTTTTATATGCTCCTACCGAAGAAATATATATATACTCGTACATGTTTTGTTTCGATAATTATTAATATCTTTTTCTTCTTTCTCTTTTTACAAGCACCAAAAAAAAGTCAAACCCGCGCACGCTGTAAGCGTTTTTTTTTCTTACAATTGATACGCGTAATAATTATTTTTACTCTACGTTTCATGTGTATATATATATATGTATAATTCCATCCTCGCTTTTTTTATTTTTCATTTTTCTATTTCGATCTCTCGATACATTTCTCATTGTTCTATTTACAATTCAGGGCACCTGAAACTACGACTCAGCATACTTTGGTATTCTTGTCAAATGTTCGAAAATTATGCAACCCAAAAAGAATTTCTTTTCGAATAAAATGTTGGACCGAATTATGATTTTGATAATCTTGGTGTAGAAGGTAGAAGTCCTAACGGTCGGCCAACTTGTCACAAACACTTGTCTACTTAATTGTAACAGAAATTGAGACGTTTCGATAGTAACAGTAAATACGATAAGAATTTGATGAAATTTTGAAACAATCTTCCAAAATATTTATCCTCAAATGTACCAATTATGAATAAGAAAAATACGTTTTATGATGTACGTTGTGTATACAAATGTACTCATTATTTGAATACTGATGAACGATGTGCACGAGAATTAAAACAAAGAAATCAATTTAATATTTGAGAACATTGTCGTCAAATTTCATCAAAAATTCATCATTTACATAATTGTCTGTGTTTAGTGTATGTACTCGTCTACAGTCGAGTCTCCTCGAAGTAAATTTCTTATGTTATCCACACCACATTAGCCGAAGTCAAATGCGCGAGCGTGGTATGATTTCATATATACGAATCACGAGTCCATGTCAAATACCGCTGCGATTAGCTCTTCTATGCTTCGGAGGTGAGAATTGAGGAAATTGAATTCACTGCGGCATGATCGGCACGATTTACGTCAATGAAACTTTGTTTTAGCGAGGTTTACTACAATGAGACTCGACTGTACATCGTGGTATCGAAAACCCTTCAAATGATATTCGACCTATACAAGTGTGAATAAAATGTAAAAAAGAAATACCGTTTTTTCTTAAAGATTTTTAATATTTTAAAGTAAAAAACAAGTGAATCAAATTGTGAAAAAAGGAACAACATAAAAGTCGTTTTTTTCGTCAAGAATTGTATGTTTTCAGAATAAACTGTTTATTAGGATTTTCTCAAACGGACGAGACTGAAATTGTTCGGCCGACGATTAGGACGTTCGGCCAACATGTTCTCTTTTGGTTTCTATAATTTGAAAGAATTTCGAACATCAGTTATACAGCTCAATCGCAGTTCTACTATTCTTTTACTAATTTTTTATTTCTGTCATTCACTGTACACGACGGGAAAGTTTCGAGAGACGACTTTAAAATAAATTGTTTAACGTGAAAATTGAAATCAAAGAGAAAAAGGGAACCGAATCCTCCTTGAAACTTAAAAATTTCACTCGTGAATCTTATTCCCTCTCTTTTTCATCTTCTCACTATTTACAATCTGAGAAGCGCGAAAAGAATTTCGGCGCCCGTTTCATAAAATCGAACATCTCGTATAAAATCGAAGTGAACATTTTTTACAAATTCGAAAAAGAGCTTCTGTCCGAATGGATTTTCCATCTCGCGGAAAATCTCGAAAGATCAATTCTTTTTTCGCTCCTCGCTCACTCTTATCTACATCTCAAGTTCAGGGGGTAACACTATGGACTTCGGGTCTCGTGATGAAGCGAATCGCTGTCGCTCTCAAGATACGTGACGTAACGATCGTTACTATCGAGACCGTGTTGTCCCATGTCGTTCGGACCACCACCCGAGTGCAATGGTCCCAACGGTTGTAACGAGCCTCCTCCGCTTCCATCGTTCATCGGACCGCCCAAAAGCGCCGGCGGCGGATGCTGAGGGGGCGGACTACCATGAAGGTCGTACCCGTGCATCTGAAACCAAAATCATTTATATTATTCATTCTTCAACAAATTCTTTCAACTATTTTTAATTTCAAATGAAATAAAAAAAGTAAACCAAAATTTATCGTAAAATTTAAGCAAATTCTTTTTTTAATCAAATAGATGAATATTCATATTTAAATGAAATAAAAAATGCAAATTTATACCTGAGAGACGAGATGATAAAACGGTGGTGCATTCGGATCGAGCCTGTCAAGGTCGGTATGCAGTGCAAAATCCGTCAGAGCTTTCCAGGGTGGCTGATAAGCCTGTACCTCGAGTGGCGTCATGCTTATCGGACTCTCGTGTCTCACCGGGCTGCTCGCGACCATCGGAATTCCGTGCATACCACCGAAACTTAATTTCCTTCCATCCTGTACAGAAGAAACTATTTTTCAATATTCTATTTTTTTTATTATTTCATGTCCTCCGAATCGTAAACAAGAATCAACATTCTCCTCAACGATTATTCACTCATTTTTGTAAATTGAATGAAAAATACCTTCTCCTGTTGCATCTGCTGCTTCATAGCTAAAGTTTTTTTCTTGTCCTTGCATCTTTTATTCTGAAACCAAACTCGAATGACACGAGGATTGAGACCCGTCATTTCGACGAGTTGTTCCTTCATCAGGGCATCCGGTCTCGGATTCGCTGCATAACACGTTCTGAGGGTGTGCAATTGTTTCTCGTTCAGGACTGTTCGAACTCTCGTGGGCTTGCCATCGGCACCGCCGCTACCTTTGTGACCTCCCGAGCCTCTCGGACCGCTCAGCGCCTTGTGAGAACCGCTCTCTGACCCCGAATCTGTCAAATTTATTTAAACAAATTTCTCGTCAATAAAATTGTAAATTCGTAATTAAAAATATTTCAAACGATTTATTAGTAAATTAGAGGCTCAAAAAATAGCTAATGCAATGAAAATCGATTCAAAAAAGTAAAATTAAAAAAAAAAATCCAAAATAATTTCGGATCTTTGACGTAAATTCCAATTGGCGATCGTTTATACGTCCATCGAATCTTCGATTTATCTTGATTTTCTCATTATCTCTAATGATCTCTTTTCTGCCGGCTTTTGATCTTTTTATACAAGCCGCGATCCGAGTTCATAAATCTCGTATCACGAATAAATAATGTGTATCCTATTATCACGGATATTCAATCAATACAGTTTTATCTTGTTACTAACATCCGTACTGATAACAAATATTTATTTTCTAGATAATAATTTTAAAAAAGCGAAATCCTCGTTATCGCTAGATTGAATATATCAAAACTGATAAAAAAATTGTCCACGTTAGGAACAAACCAGCAAGAAATTTTGTTTGTCCAATACGTCAATGTGAGACTTCAATAAAAATGGTGCACGAGAGTATACACGAATTGCACTCTTGAGAATCTTTACCGAAGAAAAAATAAAAATAAATCGTTTTGTTTCCCTTGCTCTCGAGACGGAATACGTTATCGATGTGTCGAAAAGTGCGCATTGAGACTATACCGAGAAATAAAAAACAAAAAAGGGTGAGCCTCGAATCTTTGGCAGGTAAAAAAGTACACGTAACTATATACTCGTTTCGTGAGCAAAGATCTGTGTAGCTCCAAAAGTTGATTTCATCTTCTTTTTTTCTCTTTTCTCTTTCGCCTCTCTCGCGCGACGGAAGGTCCGCGGTCACGTCGAGTCCACGACTATTTACCTTTGGGTAAAAACAGAAGGCCGCGAAAGAGCAGAAAAAAGAGCGAGAGAGAGGCAAATGAAATCCGGAGCTTATCGCGACTCGTATATGTATACGAGAGTCCTAACCAAATAGCGACCTCGCCGGGACGACCTCGAGATGAAGGAAAAAAAAACGTACGACATCGAGAAAAAAGATAGAGAAGGATGGAGAAAAGGATTTTCGAGGTGGTCCGAAAAAGCGCAATTTTTACATCTTGCAAATCCGAGAAAAATGTCCTTCGAGAAAACATTTTTTACTCCAAGTTGCTCCACTTCAAAGGAAGCGGAATTTTGTTTTCTTTGATAATAAAATTTTTTTCCGATTTTTACATCTTGCAAGTCCGAGCGAGATGTCCTTCGAGAAAATATTTTTTACTCAAAGTTGCTCCACTTCAAAGGAGGCGGAAAATTATTTTTTTTTTCTTCGTAAATACCGAATTGACTATTTTACCCCGAGGGTTCCATTTTAACTCGATTTTCTCGATGTTTATATAAAAATGTATATAATATTGGTATTTTACACGATTTGCTCGATAAGATAATGCTCAAATCCGCGGATACCGATCGCACGAGTTTCTCACGATAATAATCCGACTTTATATACGCCGTAGTTGAAGTACAGTTCGCGCGGTATGTACACGCGCTTGTCTTCGTTCCCGATATCTTTTTCTGTTTGACCGAAAGCCTCTCTATGTGGACAGACGCAGTGTGCGGTGGTCTCGCGCCGCGGCTCATCATCAAAGGAGCAATGCCGCCTTTCCACGCAATCCACACACTTTTTTCTCTTTTCCTTATCCCTCCTCTCTCTCTCTCCCCCTGCCTTCAATTTTGTCTTTCGCTCTCTCTCCTCTCTCTTACTTCTCGTATTCCTTTTTCCTCCTTTTCTCTCCGAATCGCTGCCGAGCAATTTTCATTCCGTCTTGATACAAGAAACTCGCGAATCGATTTCAAATAAAACGCCAACGAAACTTCTCGTTTCGTTACTTTTCTGAAATAAAAAGTGAAACGATTCGTGAATTCGAAGTTCACGATGTGTTTTCTTTTTTTTCATGGATTAAGAGATAAAAGTTTAATCTCTTTGTGGACACGCAATCATTGTTTTGAGAAACCGAAGATTAACGAAAGACGAGACTTGATCGATTTTTTTTCTATCACCTGCAAAAATAAAAAAAAATTAAAAATCGAATAGACGTAGGACATTTTGAATAGAGCAGGACGATTATCAATAAAAATATAAAAAAAGGAATGAGAGAAAATATATGAGCGAGAGGATTAGCCTCGATCGCGTGTGGCAGTCTTGATTTTTTCGACGCGATCCCTTTCAGGCAATCCCTCGAATATCCTCGAGCGCGTATTTATAAATCCTGACAATAAAACCGATACGGGGAGAATGAGCGAGGAAAAGAAATTCGAGGTGAAAAGAGAGAGAAAAGAGAGAGAGAATGAAAAAACAGGCATAAATAAAGAAATATTAAAAAGTGTCCGGATGCCCAGAAGCAAAAGTAGAAGCGGTGCAACAGTAGTTGGCAGGTTGGTGTCACATTTGACACCTAATATCTTCGTCGTAAAATGACTGGGCCCGAACGATCCAAAGACCACGGCTTCGACACCTTTCTCTCTCACTTTTCGTCTCTTCTTCTCTCTCTCTCTCTCATCTCTTTACGTATCGCTTTAAATTTTCTTTCTTTTTCTTTCTGTCTTTATAACACGAAATATCCGTCTATGGGTTGTTCTGCTTGGAATCAAAAAATTTTAGTGATTCTTAATTTCTACAATCATTCTCAAAATTATAAAATCTCATCAATAAAAAGAAATTCCCACGACTGTTTTTTATCCGTTTATTTTCATTTGCGAAAATTGACGAATTTCTTAGCGAATCGATGTCAATAATTTTGTAAAGTTTTTTTACAGATAATTCATAGTCATAATTACGAAAAGTATTCATTTCTTATTTATTCAAAGGATTCTCGATTTTTCGTATAAAATGCCCCATAGATTATTTTATCCTTTTATGATCATATAATTCAAATTCAAATAAGTATATGTATACACATTATGTATGTATTTATGTAAAAAAAAGAATATACACGTGTATAGATAGTTTATTACTTAGCGAGTGATGAATAAGGAATTCTTAATTTTTTTTCATTCTTTTGAGTTACTGTTGTTTCAAAAATTCCATGCGACTTCTTTGCTCTTGAATTTTACGTGTATACAGAGATGTACTATTCCGCACCCATATACTGTTTGCCAAAATAAATAAAAGTAGCAAACGATCGTGATAGATTGAAAAAACATTCGAGAAAGTTCTCTTCCTTCTTTTTTCGCTTCTTCTTTATTTTTTCATCCCGACTCTTATCACGCGAGGAACGAGCGTGTGTCAAAGGTTTGTCCACGAATTAGCGTCTCATAGACTTTTTATCTTCCTCCTTTTCCGTTCATTTTTTCATCGCTTCTCTCGCGAGCTACGAGATATTTTTTGTCGTCGAAATTCAATGAAGTTAAGAATTTGAATGTTTTTTCACTGCTTTTGTGAATTTTTCATTTTTTTTATAAACGAAACGTCAAAGGTGAAGTAAATACAGAAAGAGGAGAAAATGACCTTATTAGTAATTCATGATAATCCTGGACTAATAGAGAATATTAGAGAGAAGTGATTATAGAATTTAGCGTAGTTTGGTCTGGGCAAAGGGTGTCGACATTTGTAACGTCGCTTTGGTCAAGCTCTCCCTGATGTCCATGGTAAAACGCGTGTGTCTCAAAAGCCCCGGGATTTGGAGCTTCAATTATCAACACGCAATTACGCGCGCAAGATCCTAATTCAACATTGACGAGGACATGGAACTTTCAATCCTTCCCCCTCTCGCTCCGCGATAATCCTTTCCTAATTTATACCGTAATCATTGCCTTTGGGATGCTATACTTGAACATAAATCTTCCATGTGAGCAAACAAAAAATTTACTGCTCAAACGCGTCCTCTTTCCTGAAAATTTCTTCGATATTAACAAACGACAATTATATAATTTTTCGATATTTTCATTATTTTTATAAATTACACGGACAAGTGAATTACTATTCTTAATTTAAAAAGGAGAGAAATCGAGGACTTTGCAATGCTATTTTTGATATAAATCTTTCATGCGAACAAACAAAACCTTTAATACACGAAAACGCTGCAATTGCGATTCTTTTTTCAACGAAAATAAATCAATAATGTTGGAGGGAATTTTTCATTTCTTTAATGGAAACAATAGATTTTCTTTTGTCTAAACGTTATTATTAACGTCGAACAGGTATATCCCAATATGTATAAACCTGCCATATATGCAACCAACAAAATGTAATAACCATATGGGACATTTTTTCGTTTGATTGGTTCAAATAACAAAAAATGTATTTCTTAAAATTTTCCTTTTAGCATAAACGTAATCTCTTTTTCTTTCATACTTGGCGTCGAGCCGCTACCGCGTTTCTTGATAAAGTATGTACACTTTTTTTTGTCTAAGTAGGAAATTATTTTTGTCTAAGTAGCAAATGTACGCAAATTAGCGAAAATTTAAAATTGAAACGCGTCGTCTTTCGTGAAAACATTTTTTTACAATTATTAAAAGAACATTATTTTTTATATTGATCGAAATTTGTTAAAATGTTTTATTTTCGTAAATCGCACAGAGAGGATATACAGAAGGTTTTATTTTTTTTGCCAGCAATAGAAAGAGTAATTTCAGCGGAAATTCGCATTTTTAATATATTTAAAAAATAAAAGTGGAAGAATATGTTTGATGTGTAAAAATGAATTGTTTTGATCGAAAAAATGTAATTTTTTTTACCGGAAAGAGATCCATCGTTCGGATGCAAATGGTGATTGTTGTTCGTGAGGGAGGCGTTGTTGTTGTTTTCGTTGTTGGTGGGATTGACAGTGCCGGTGCACAATTTCCCACCTTCGAGAACGTCGTGGTCGTGACGACAGAATAGCCCATCGTGTCTCAGCGCGAATTCGTCGCCGGTCGTTAGTTGCCTCATGCACGCCGAGCACCGAAAACACTCGATGTGGTAAATTTTGCTCTTCGCTCTCATAACGTAATCCGTTTTGCTGAACGACTGACTGCACTTGTCGCACTTCGCTCCGAACAAACTGCCCAAGAAAAGAAAAAAAAAAATCGTTAAAACTTCCTGAATTACTTATTCGCTAAATTCCTGAACTCGTTTGAATGAATAAAAAAAACTTGAGAAAAAAAGCAGAGTTGGATAAGAAATGAGCATAAAATATAAATGATATGCAGAGTGCGATTTCCATTTTCCATTATCGAGAATTATTAATTCAATCGTTGAAATAATTTTCTCGATAAAATAATAATATCCGAGAGTTCCGATAATTAATAAACCGAATGAAATTTCGTGTCGCGTCGATTTTCGTCGTTTCGTCTCCTTCTCGTTTTTTTTCGACAGGAATATATTACTCCCGCGGAGTCGTGAATGTAGGATAAACGTTCGTTTCGCTCGTCAATTAGACGACGGGAATGACAGGGTAACGACCGAATGATTGAAATAACGGAAGAAAATAAAGGAAGATTATTTTTGACAGGAACGTGGCAGAAAATCGAGTATAAATTTAAATGGATTTAACTCTTGAACGAAAATCATTACACAATACGAGCGAATGTGAGATCGTATTGAGGTAAAATACATAAGTCCGTGTGAGTTTAGGAAGAAGTTAGTGACTATAAAACGTGTGTCCTCGTTCGCTCGGGCGGTTTCATTCAAACTGTAAAGACAGAAACTAACAAACTGCACGTCCGCGCTCGCGTACCCGTCACTCTCGCGTCTCGTTTCTAATTCTTCTTTTTTTCATTCTCTCCGTCTGTTTTGATTTTTTTCTCCCTTCCTTCTACATCCATCGCGCCACGTTTTTTCTCTGCGTTTACGTTCTTTTTTCTGTTTTGATTTCACTTCCCCTTTTTTCTTCATTTTCTCAATTCCTTCTTTCATTCGAGTTTCTCGCTTGATTTACCCGTTTGTCATTCACTTCGGGCTATCGCTATATGCGCGCCCGCAAAACTTTCCTCCTTTTTATTTTCCTTTTCGTTCTAAAACGGAAACGCCCGTCTTCTCCTGTCGCTTCTCGCGACCTCACGCTTTTTTGACTGATCCATTTTTAAATAAACATCAGGGATTAACGTCAGCTTTCACGCTAGAAACCGAAGCGAGAATGAAATTTGATAAAGTAAAGCGACAGTAAAAAAATTCATTTCCTTCCAAATTTTATTAAAAGATATATGTATGTAATATTTATTTTGTTCGAGGTTTTTTTTATTTAAATTTTGTGTAAACTGATTTCTTCATACGAACCTAACGTAGTCGCGTTTGCAGTACGTTTTGCCGTCGCGCACGAAGCACGTGCAACTCTCGTCGAGAAATTGTTTGCATTCGGCGCACTTGAGACAGGCCGCGTGCCATTCGAGATCGGGAGCGACCCTCAGAATCCACTGGTCGTGAATTTCACCGCCACACCCGACGCACAGCGAGCTCTTTCCTTCTGAAAACACTGCCAATTAGTTTTCCATCATTTTTCCACATAATATATCATCGTTTATAAATATTTTTTATTTCTATTAATTCGATATAACCTTAAATATACAATGAATATATTGAATATGTACCAAGGAATCTACCAAAAAAACAGTATTTTGATGTTTGAAGCGTTTGATCGGTTTAGTTTGCAGTCTGAGATAATTTTTGTAATGGAGATGGATTGATTTTTATAGGACAAAATAAAATAGGGTTCAATAAACGCTGACCGTTTGTATATGCAAAAAATGGCGTGTTTCGCAATTTTGAGAGAGAATTGAAAATTTTTCCTGTCTCCTTCTGAGGCCGTTTTTCGCATCTCTCAGTTCTCTCGATTTCAAGAGGAGGCGTAATCGCGGAGAACGTAGGCGTTGCGTTCAACGGCGATTTCGTAAATGCGACTGTAATAATCGAGAGACTCCACCCAGGCACTAGCTCCCTCTTAGCGCGTTTCGTCTCGCCGTACCAAGGGTGGGGAGCGACTGAGCTGCGCGCGCGAGAGTGGGGAACGCTCAAGCGGCGTGAGGAGTGGGAGAAACCAGCGCGAGCCGAGAGTGCGCGGCGGAGACGCGCATTGTCGCGGAGTCTGCGTCCGGCGTCGGAGTTTGTTGGCGCACGCGTCGTTT
This sequence comes from Cremastinae sp. B BG-2022a, assembly GCA_030522605.1. Classification (NCBI taxonomy): domain Eukaryota; kingdom Metazoa; phylum Arthropoda; class Insecta; order Hymenoptera; family Ichneumonidae; species Cremastinae sp. B BG-2022a. Next base: position 18,306 of record JAPYYX010000408.1, on the reverse strand, counting down.
TTCCGTATCTACGCACGTTCCCAACAATTTCCATCAAATGAAGAATTTTTTCTTTTATGCGCGGAATTCAATGACACAAAAATCTGTGTACAATTAGTTTCATCATTTTTCGCAAATTATTTTTCGTTCTCTCATTATTTACATCTTTTAATGCATCAGTACATTCGCAGTAAAAGAATTATATTCTTCACAGGTATCAATTCTAATAAATCTCGGTTTTTCGCGGAGACATTTATTTTCGACAATTAAAATTTTTCTACGAATTTATCGATGCAGAAAAAAAATCGAGTGAAAAGAGGGGCGAAAAGTGCGAGATAAGCGCACGAGAAAATAAAAGGAGAAGGAAAAAAGAATGAAATTCGAGGGCAGAATAATCGCGAGGAATAACACGGTCACGCGTTTTTTTACAAGACGTGAAACTTGTTCGAGGATTTGAAAACGCTGGGACTAGCACGGTGGTCGTGCGAGTCTCGCGATATCGTACACAAACACACGTAAACATTGGCGAATAAATGTATACCTGTATGTATAAAAGAATATAAAGCCGGGAATGTTTTTGCTCACTTTGAGAATCTCGCTCTTTTCCATCGCCGCTTTGTTATGCTTATTCGAATTTCTTGAAAATTATCGCAAATAAATATTTTCGATTTATATTAATATGGCAATTTCGTCGTTAGCAAATTTGAAAATTTCTTGATGGTCCCCCTCATCGTTACTTATTTTTGCTCATTCGGCTTCCACGAAAATTACCGCGAAAATCCTCCGAATTGATACCGATGTTTATGACAACTTTACATTGTTAGCAAATTTGGTCACGCGAGGGAATTAACATTTCAGTTCATGATCAATATTTATAACTGTAGGATCTTTTTTTATTCCATAAAATATATTATTGTTTCAGCACCAATCAATCTTTTTAACGAGATGTTTCAGTCTTGTTCGTTTTCGATATTTCGACACGAATTTATTAATCTTTAAAATAAACACTTTTTGAAGAATTTAAAGAAAAACAAAGACGTTTTTTTCGATTCTATTGTTTTTTTTGAAAATATCTGAAAATTCTGTGAAAAAGTTGAATCTATTTTTGTCTGTCTTTCTCACACTGGTATGGGTCAGACATCACATTATTATTTTCATCCACGTTCGTTGATTATTCTGTATTATTACTATTAATTAATTATTATTCATTACTTTTTGTTTTCAATTTATAAAATACTTTAATATATAGCAAGTCTTCATTACTCGGTCAATGGAGTTGCACATTAATATACTTATGTATAAATTATCAAATTATAAATCTTGATGAAAAGAAGGTGGAAAAGAAAAGATCGATTGAGACGGAATGTCCCATAGGCGACAGTGCACATGTACTTGAACGTATTTGTATACGTATTATATGATTCGACCACCGTGAAATTCTTTTTTTCTTTTTCATTCTCGCTTCGACATGGAAATCTTGGGAGAAAGAAAGAGATAGGAAGGAATCGGAAATGAGAGGAATGAGGAGAGAAAGAGTAAGAAGAAAGAGAGAGGGAAAAAACAAGGATGGTAAATCGGTGGCGGTGAGGGCAAGGTCGGTCAGGATCAAAGAAGATCGAACGAGAGTGTTGGCGGCGTCCCATTAGCTTCCACCGATGAGACGACCACCTCGTCTCTCTCTCTCTCTCTCTCTCTCTTTTTCTCTCAAAATCCACTGTCCCATATGTGTGTATGTCCTACGCGACATAAAACGAGCCAGAAGGAAAAAACGACACGATCGACAAAACACTTATACAGTGAAGGAGAGAGAGAGCGAAAAGTGGAAGAGAAAACAAAGTACAGGCCAAGAGGACACGAGTGAATCTCTCGTAGAATAAGGAAAACGCGGATTCACGCAAAAAATAAATTTTTTTCCGACTTAAATTCAATAAAATTGCGATCAATGGGAAACAGATATTTCGAATTTCGTGATGGTAAGTAATAAAAAAATATATTCTAGATATAATTTTTTTTTCTTCTTTTTTACAACAGATGTTTGTCGGAAGAAAAATGTTTTGAGATTGAATTTTTGTGTGTTGAAAAGAAAATTGTTGGTTGCAATAATTTTTTACGTTTTAAATATATGCTTCATTATGCATATGAATGAGAGATTTCCTCCACGTGCGAGGATTTACATACATCGTACTTACGTATGCAAGACTAATTGTAAGTCGAGATGGTTTCTTTTTTTAAGAATTGAGAGGGAATCTTGTATTAGACTTGATCAAAAATCAACTATTTTTTGTAAAATTACTTTTGATTAGCTTTCAGAGGATGAAATGTTGAAATTTCAACCCGAAAAGTATCAACGTAAAATCGATCTTGCGTGATCGAGCTCATATTTTGTATACTTTTAATTTTTATAACGATTTATCTCTCAACTAATGTTCGGGCCGATTCTCTTTTATTCATACGAGTATACATTACACAAAATCACGTTTAAATTTCAGATACCATTGACGTTAAAGTACAAAATTTGATGCTGAATTCTTTAATGTGTGATTTCCAGCCTCTTCAAAGACCATTTCCAAGATTTTTTTCGACAATAATTGAAGGGTGAGTTTAGGAGATTTTTTAAATATTGAATAATTTGGAATAGTTCTTTTAGGTTACAGCGGTATGCATTTGAATTTGTTCCACGCATCATTATATAGTATATATTTTATAAAATTCTATAAAACTATACACGTGTAAAATGCGATAAAAGTACACGGTTAATTGTACATAATACATAACTGCATAAATCGACACTTTTAAGTGTGATACCAAAATAACACTAAGAAATGTGTAAAAAGTGACTACAGAAAAATCACACACATGTGTGTAAGTTTAAGGGTTTGCAGTGCACCCGATCAGCTTTTCGAAGATCGAATAATCACAACATTAGTAGTAGACTTTTCTCACTTTTCAGTTCAATTCAAGTTCCAAAATTTAATTTTTTTCATTTCAAGTCCTTTTTCAAGCCAAGAATAATTTTTTTGTTATCTGTGGGATATTTTCAATTGTTGAAGGTGTTTTGACGTGAATGGCTTTCTGGAAAATTAAAATTTTAGGGATTGAGGAAGGAAAACAAAGGGCACTGGCCATAAATACTTGACTGATAAAAATTGAGATTAATTGATGAATAAGAATAGCGTAAAGTGCAATCTTCCAAAATGAGGATCCGGGACATTTTCAAATGTGATTGATGTAATTTTGAAAAAATAACGTTATTGCGAATTTACCGAAGATGTTGAGTGCGTGATAGATTTGGCTGAGATAATAGAAAAAATTGTAAACAGAGTCTCACAAGAATTTCCATAAGCAAATTTGAACCTGACTGGGGAACTTTCGTTTGAAATTTAATATTGAAAAAATTGTCTCCTTTATTTTGTCGATTCTCACACCAATATAGCTTAATCTTTCAACATGCAATAACGTAAAGTAGAATCTGTCTACGGAAGATTGAGAAAATCATAAATGTCACTGTAGAAAAGGATGCTCGAGGCGAGTCACGCGACATGCACTTGTCCGGAGATTCTACCGAGTCTCTTGATGATATATGGTATGAATCATTTTGCAGTTTTTGGATTTCTGAGAAATCGATCAAACATATGAGATATCCAAAAAAGTTGAAAATTGATTTTTCGATTTCATTAAAAAATTGCGTGTCTCCAGATCGGTATGTTTGTGTCTGGTTAACTAACAAACTTATTTACAAATGATATATCAAGAATTAATGATGGGGCGGGGTTGGAATTCCGAACGATAAATGACCAGAAAGCTCAAAATTTCGAAATTATCAACTAGTCCTCATACTTCGTTCGGATAATTCATGATAAAAATTCGGAATTTTGAGCCTTCCGATTTTTTCAAGTTTGGAACTTCAACTCATCGCCCCCCAACAATCGTGGATTGGATGGGTGATGCTGACCGCAAGGTGATGTTGAAGTGGTCCAGTCCGTAAAAATCTCATTACACAGTTTTCTATGGAAAATAGATTTTTTGAAGGAACAAACAAGAACTACGTTGTTTCTTTTTATAAGAGGATATAAAATGCGATTCTCTCATTATTTCCGAAACATTAAACATTTCGGAGAAATCAGAGAATCCGTTTTTGCGTCTGTCTCGCACTCGTATGGGTTAAAAATCACACTAAGAAAAAGATTGTTGAATGAAACAAAATTTGTTCAATTCAACTAAATTTAATCAATAAATCAATTATATCAATGCGAGTTAAAGTTCACCTTAACTTGCATCGACTGACGGGTCAATGCTAAGCGCGAGAGGTAGAGTTTGTTCTAGGGTTTTCGAGATTTGACAACTTTTAAAAAATCCTGAAAAAACATCAGCGATTGTATTGGCACGGGTTTTCCGCGGTGTTCCCAAGTCCACGTGCAACTATGTGCGAATGCGATACAGATTAGAGCGTAAGTCGGCTGAAATCGCTATCTGGTGGGGGATGATGGAAATTGGAAATATATAACAGTTAAAATTTTGGATTTTTTATATTATATCTACTCATACATTAGACTGCGTAAAAAAACTTTAATTTAAAACAAGTGCACTGCTTACGATATAGTTATCATTAACAGATCGATTTCTTAACTATCAATAATTTTGCTTTTCTCAAAAACTCTGAAACTAATTTTGTTTGGTTCCGCATATTCAAAATGTCATAACGATTTGTTGATCGGTGACAAGTCGTAAAATTCGCACTAAATATATTATTTATACGCGGAGCTTAATGAATTGTTGAAAAGAATTCAAAGAGAGATAATGTAATAGTAAATTAAAGCGTAAGGAGGATAGCGACATTATAAATACGAAAAGGGAAAAGAATAAAGGATGGAATGAGAGAAAAAGGATGGTGGCGAGAACGGCGCCGAGCCGCGTGTCGTCGATGTCTGCTTTGGCAGTTCAGAAACGCCGACCGGGTGTCCCGCGCGTTCCATCGGTATTTCATTAACACCTTCGCTAATTATTTTCCTCCTTTTTCTCTACCGCCTTCTCTCTCTCGCTCCCTTGTCCTCGAGGATTTAGTTGCATCCTCGAATTCTTCTTTTTCTCACAGATTATATCTCATATCCGGTTAAACCTTTTTTTCGGAATTTCTCTATATCCGGCAAATTTTAAACTCCCGAACACCCGAGACAAAAAATCAAACAAATCTTCAGGATTTCCCTAATGATCGAAATTTCGTTTCTAGCTCGATCGAAAAACGATTTAAATTTTTACCCAATTAACTTTTTTCTAAGTTGAAGAGGAAAAGTAAATAGGAAACCATAATGAAATAATCATGCTGACTGAATGCTGAATATATTAGTTTATTTGAGGGAGTTTATTTGTAAAAATAGAAAATAGATGGTTAGACTTTTATCAAGAAAAGTCTCGCTCGTTATCTTCGCAACCAATTTTCAAAGCGAGATACCGTCGAGCGTACACGCGTCCTGCAAGGAAGATAGTTTATCGTAATTGGCAACTCGATCATTTGACATGTTTCATACCGTCAACACTTTTTCAAGCAACGTTCCACTTTCGTCTCTTTTTTTTATCTCTCTCGTGGAAAATAATTTCAAATATTCCGATAGAATTATATTTTAAAAAATGTATGTATATATTTACATCACGCATCTTCCTCTTTTCGTCCCAAATTAGCGAGATTTTGGATCGAAATCTTTCTTAATCCTCGATAAGAATTTCTTTACATCGAAGCGGCCCGGGTTATAAGAAATTTATAAAAGTGGACAAAAGCGATGCGATGATGCATATAAGATCATTAGTGGTTGAGCATCGGACACTCTTCGAATGTTTCTTCGCCGTTCCTTTCCTTCTTTTTTCTCTCTCTCTCTCTTTCTCTACTCCTTTTTTTCGTCTCCGAGGCGATAACGAAAAACGAGTCACCGTCGAGAGATGCTGCATGGACCGTCGCGTCTTCTCCTGTGTCGCGGACATCCTGTCTCTCTCTCTCTCTCTCTCTCTGACGCCTCGTTGTCGCGTCAAGGATAGTCGTAAGGGTGGGGGCGATGAGACACAAACAAAAGTTATGGCGTTGAGATTTTCGCGGGACACGCGACCAAGCAAAAAGACGACGCGAATTTCTTCTTGATGACAAAATTGAAAAATTTGCGAATTCTCATTTGACGGAAATTTTTTCAACCGCATACGGCAACATTGTTCTATTCTTTTCCTTATAATCTACGCTATACTTATGTTAGAAGGTGAATTAATATCATAATTATTGCAATGGAAATAATTATTAAATTATTTATATCTGATGTAGGGTGAACCTTTGCCGATTGTATTCATTGCCATACTATATTGATCTCATCAGTGATGGGTATTTCCGCTTTGTCGTTTGAGATTTATCGCGCGGTTATTCGGATATGACGTTTCATTTCCAAGTATTGTATATTTGATATTAATAACGAGTGAATTCAAATATTGTCTGTGAACTTAATTTAAAGTAATTCTACAATATTAAATAAATTATATTGGTATAAATATAACTGTTAGTTTCGTTTCGACATGGGATCTGATTTTGATTCTACATAATTTCGATTTAATTATCAACACAATCGAGTAAAGTTATATATGCCTGACAGGTTGCGGAAGATAAATTGGAGTAGACGTTATTTGAGAAATTCTATTTCTTATTTTTCATCAAACCTATCGAGACGAGATTGACTCTCCATTCGCGAAAGAGCTTCGAGCCCGTAAACCAGCAGCTCGTTTCGATTATACGCGGGGAAGCGGGGTGGGGGACATCAAAACGGGACGCACTAAATTTAGGATATGTACATGCCTAAATGAACGAGGAAAAAAAAGGATCATCGAGATGGAGAAAAATGGAGATAGAAAGAAACGAGAGGAGAGGATATCAGTTTTGTCCCCCCTCTCTCGGCTTTCTCTCTTCTCGCACTTTTTTGACCACGACACTCGGATCGTTCTTTAATCGTTATTTTTCCTTCTCCTTTTTTTTTCTTCCCAAATTTTTATTCGATTTTACTCCTTCTTTTTTGTTGGACTTGGTTTTTTTTCTCTCCGTTTCGGGACCGGGCGTCTCTGTCGCTCCCGCTCCGTTCCATAGAGTTCGATATCCACCGGGACGAAATTTATGTAGGTGTTGGCCGTGGCTTTTATCAGCAGCCGGCATTCCTGTGCGTCCAGAAAGAGGAGAAAAAAAGGCGGAGACGAGGAGAAAAAAGGAGAGAGAAAGAAAATCGGCGCCCTGGCGTCGCGCCCCACAAGAGCAGGTTCTAATTCGTGCGACTCTCTTTTCTGACTCAGTTCCTTATTTTCTCTTTTGCTTCAACATTTGCTCTCGCATCTCCTTCCCTGACACTTATTCTCATCTCCTCTCTCCTTCTCTTTTCATTTTTGCTGATTTTTTTCCCCTTCTTTATCTCACATTTTCGTGACTACTCGCATCTCTCTGCTCTTCTCTCTTTTTTCAGTCTCTCTCCCTTTCTCTCTCTCTCTCTCTCTCGCTCGCTCGCAACCCTTAAACTCGTTCTTTATCTCGAGACCGCGACTTCCCTCTCCGCAACTGGCTATTTTGCTCGTTGGTCCATTATCCCTCCTTTTCTCTCTTTTGTAAATTATTTTCGTCACTTTTTTCCTTTTTTTCGAGTATTCGGAGCAGCAAACAATTTTTGCTGCCTCGCGTCGACTTTCAATTTTATTTTTAAAATTTCGAATTCGAGAGAACACTTTTGCCAATTTTTTTGCCTCGTGGAGCTCAATTTTTTTTGGAGGAAATTTTTAATAACGCGGATACACGAATCGCGGTTCTTGCTTTTTTTCTACTTCATCCGCAATTTGCAAATGCGCGAGCATTAACGTTTATTAGGCGGAAATTCCATTTTGGATTTGAAGAGATATCGAAACGTTGTTCTCTCTACCTTCAGTGCCAATTAGCCGCGATTTCTTATCGAGAAAGTACAACCGATTGTCAACGTTCCTGTATACTTATTTCCGTTATTTTATTTACCTCATCCGCGTGAATGTAATTTGAAGCGTATTAATATGAGAATATTTTCTTGTAAGCCCTCGTGTGATCGCCCACGATTTACCCCTCGACTCGCCTCTACAAGTTTCCTTCCGAACTTGACGATTCTGCACACGCGATCTCGCTCGCAAAAAATCATAAAAAAAATATTTTTTATTCCATTCAATTCTTTTGAATTTTTATCTATAGAATAAATTAACATTTTATGAGAAATCAAAACGAATACAAATAGCACAGGTAGATTTTTTTTATTAAACAGTACGAAGCACATTTTTTGTTGATTTTTTTTATCACGAATGTAATTTTAGGGGGATATCTATCAATGGTGCTCAAGATAAAATGGAAATACGTAAAAAAAGTTAAAAATTGATATGAAAGAGTTACCCTTACTTCAGAATGAAAAAAGTTTGCATTTTTTTTACTCTTTCTTTTGACAAATGTGGACTGAGATGGCAATCGGTGTAAGTTACAGTGTTCTGACAATATTTATTGTTGTGTCTTATATACGGCAATTGAAACTCACACTTTTACGATCGCTTCTCTCGTTAACCGTTGGACGTCTCACTCGAAAGGTCCGAGGAGAGGAAGACGAAAGAGAGGATCAACGAAAAAAAAGAGGCGCCTCTTGACCACATTTTTTTTCCACTTTACTATGAGGATTTAAAATTTTCGTGTCACAGATTGACGAGATATATGAAGAATTTTGTTTTCTCCTCTTTATTCTCTCCGCATCATTTTTTGCACGCGCTTCATATGTTTGCACTGACAAAATTGTAGACACAAAGAAAATGAAAAAAATCATAATTTTTTGCATTTTTTTTTAATTTTGCAAAAAACCAAAAAAATTCGTCTCCTCTTTGCTCTCTTCATCCTTATTTTAATCACTTTCTCTACATTTTTGCCTTTTTTATCGTCCCTCGTACTTTCTTACAGCTGCTGGACTCGCCGGCGCCAGAATTATTTAACGAGAAGAATCGATCGGCCTCGGTGAGTAATCTCATATCATTAGTGAGTCCTGATGAATGGAATGGGAGAAAAAATAGGAAGAACAGCGCAGAGATAGAAAGAACGAGAAAAAAAGTCGTACTCTTCTTGTCCTTGCAAGACTTTGAAAAAAAAAAAACCAACGACCGTAGGACGACGAATCCTCGGTACCTCTATAAATCTTGTTAATCGTTTATTACTCTTTATCTCCATTATAAATCTCACTTCCTCTTATTTGCAGACGGGAGTACACAATTTTTATTACGTTCGAGCATTACGTTTTCAATTAAAAATGTTGAAAAATCATGTATTTAGGAACACACATTGTTTTCTGAAAATTTGCGATAATTTTCGCGATAATTGTGAACATTTTAAAAGTGTTTACTATTGCAATTTTGAGCAATTTTTTTTAAATATTCGTATATAGGAAAGTGTGTAAAATAAATTGGAAAAGAAAGTCGGGGAAAAGAGTGATGGTGTATAGGCCTAATTCAATTGCATCGGGACGAACGAGCTCGTCCGCAAACACTCATGATAATTCAATCGAAAAGCCACCCTAATGCTATGGCAAACCCTCTTTTCATCCCCGTGCAGTTCTTTCCTCCATACAATAATAACATCAGTAACGATATATTTCACGTATTCCCTGCGCAGCGATCATTTTTTCAGACGTAACTTTCCTTGGAAGTCATTTCGAGTTTGATAAAAGAGCAACATTTTTCCTACTCTGGTAAATTATTTTTCCCCGGATTATGACTATTTTATTGTCAAACTCTCAAGACGTGGACATATAGTTTCATGACAGAATTTCTTGTCATCGCATTAATTTTTGTTTTTGAGAATGATATTGCGAAAAAAAATATTTTTCATAAAGTGATATATGTTCATAAAATTGTGCAATATGTTGTTTACGAGTTTACGAAGTTTTTGTTATCAAAATTAAATAAAAATTATTCTTCGTCGCAGTTGAATAATTTTCAAAATCTATATTTGTTCATTTGTGTAATTCGATCCAATTAAGAATAGTGAATATTTGCATAATTCAACATGCAGCAAAGAAAAATAATTTCGTATGTATAAATTTACGTCTAAACAAAGAACTCGAAATTAAGTTTTTGCTTTTTGGGGACGAGAGATATCTAGAGATTGAGTGTGAATAATGAAAATTGAAGCAAAGATACGAGTATACATAAAGGGGGGAATAAGAAACTCGTAATCTTACGAGAAGAACATCTGCACCCCTAATCGGTCGATGATTTCCAACCGATTGAGAAAATGTTGCGAGAGGACAGACGCACGTTCTAGCAATGAACATTGCCAAATTATTATAGGCGAGCACGCACACACATAGTCGAGGGTGTCTGATGTTGCGGAACAGAAGGGTCGCGCGCTCTCTCTCTCTTTTCTTTTATATCCTCCCTGTATCCCACTGGCCCTCAAATTGAATCATCCAATCAATCGGAAAGCTACGGCTGAATTTTTTTAATTACACAATAATGAAACACGAAAGAAGTATTTTAAAAGGCGGTTCGGTATACGGAAGCCATTATGAATATAGAATGTCATAAAATTTTAACGTAAAATACGTGAACGTTTTTTTTAAATTGTCATCTTCATAATTTTCGAATTAATGAAAAACAAAATTGTATTTTTTCTATAAATATTCATGCATAAGAACGGAGATTTGTTCTTGAATAAATACGTAGACGAACATTTTTTGGAAATTCATATCTGTTTATTTAATAAGAACAAACATTGTTTCCATTTTTAACTCAATTTTGATCCCTTTTCGATTTCCTATCCGTTTGACTTGTTAATTTCTTGTGTCGTCTACACTATCTGTACCGAAACCCCTTAATCTCTATTTTTATGAGCATTTTTCTACTCCGAATCGTTTGATTTTAAAATTTCGCAAAGAGTGGTATGGAAGCCAGTAATTTAAACCAAAATTTTTTTTGAGGCACTTTTTTAATCGAAATTATTTATGTCAAAATTTGTTAGGTGCATTGTTTATTCAATACATATGAGCATGTACATACATGGAGCAGAATGAATTGTAAAGAATGATGTTTGATATGTATAAAGTGCAGTTTTATAGGATATTTTGTAATGATATTACCGGAATATTCTTCAAAAAGTAATTGGTTTGATTTTCCATTTTACTATTTGAACAAAGATAAACCAGAATATAAAGATTCTAAAAATCAGTGCAAAAAAGGTACGTGAACGTAATTTTGCAGTTTTCAAACTATTAAACCTTCAGTTTCATGTCTGTAGAAAAATAAAATTCGTCGTTGTATCGCAATGAACGAAATTATCGAAAATCTAACTATGTATTGGAGTCCATAGAATGGAGCTAACTATATAATGGTGACGAAAACGATGCGATAATAATTATGACGATTGTGGTTTTCGTTATATTGAATCTGCACCGTTATACTTGTTCAATTTTTTGCTACCAAATGTCGCAACAAATTTTATCAAATCCCATCGCAGTATTGGGGACCCAATATGGAAGCGGAGCTTAGTCTTATGGCACCGTTAAGGGTGCAATAATGATTATAATAATTGTGATTTTCTATTGATTCTGGTGCTGAATTATGTACACGATCAAATTTAATCAATCGACTTCTTCGTGGTTTCTCTCTTGCTAAATTTTTATGACTTTTGGTCTAGAATCCACAGTATTTTCTCAAGATCATAGAATAATTATGTTGCAGAATAGCATCTCGAAGCAGATTACGAAGTCGGTATCGAATTCGATCGTGCACATATAATCCGCCTCCTGCACCACTAAGCTAGTTGATTTTTTTGCCACCAGACGTCATGTATTGACTTTTGTCAGATCCCAATAATATTTTAAAAAGTACTAGACAAGATTAAGGTAGGTGAAAAGCGGTTTGCCACCAGATGTGGTATCAACTTTCATCAAATCCCATCACAGTATTGTTATCTAATTTGGAGGCGGAGCTTAGTCTTATGGCTCCGTTAAGGGTGCAATAATGATATTAATATTTGTGATTTTCTATTGACTCTGATGCACCGCTACACTAGTTGGTTTTCTTGCCATCAGATGTCGTATATTGACTTTTGGCGGATCCCAATGATGTTTTAAAAAATGGTAGAAAAAATTGGGTTAGGTGAAAATCGGTTTGCCACCAGATGTCGCATCAACTTCGATAAAATTCCATCACAGTATTGGGATCTAATACGGAGGCAGAGTTTAGTCTTATGGCACCCTCAAGGGTGCAATCATGATGATGATAATTGTGATGTTCTATCGATTCTGATGCACCGCTGCACTAGTTTCATCTTTTGCCACCAGATGTCATATTGACTTTTGTCGAATCCCAATAGTGTTTCAAAAAGTGATGGTAGAGAAGATTAGGGTAGGTGAAAAACGGTAAAAATAGTGTTACGCACTTTGTGAGATCGGATCACCGGAATCGTCTCTTATTTTGACGGATGCGGAGATCTTTAGACTCCTCGGTGGTCCCTGAAGACCTAAATGGCCGTGCCCGTGGCCGACGTGCCCTCCGACCGTGCCCGTCCGCTGCATCACGCTCGTACCCCCAATCTCGGCCACGTATCTCCCGCCTCCACCACCACTTCCGGCTCTCCGTAAGCCACTCGTTGCCCCCTTTCGTGCAATTTTGAGACCTTTTCACTCTATCGTCTTCCCGCTTTCAAATACAAGATCTCACGATCCTATCCGATTGTTTACTCCGAATACTCTCAACTTTATTCTCCTCGACTCGAAGAGACTATAAATTGCTCTTCTCTATCGTTATATCATGAGAAAATTATAACAAAACTTTATCTTGGTTTCTCAGCTCTTGAGAATAAGCTTTTGATTTTTCTTCTTGGCGGTTCTTCCGCACATTTTTCAAGTCGCGAAATCGTTTTTGATTTTGCAATTCTCCTTCCTCGATCAAGATTTCGGAGTCTCTTTTGACTCTTTGTCAATCTTTTTTCTCTCTTTTCATCTCTTTTTCCCGACCACGTGGGAAGATGTGACAGTTGCCGCTGGTTTTATTTGCTCCCCTTATCTCCGATTCCTCCCGATTTGCCTCTTCTCGCTCCGATGTCGGACTCGTCGCTTCTTTTACGCTTTCTTTCCGGGTACTCGGAGATCGGCACTTGAGACGCAGCCTCCGCGATACTTCACTCTCGAAGAGTCCGGCATCCGCCCGCCGGATACCGACACTTGGCTTTTTTCACTCCGCGTATATTCTCACTCCTGTACATCAGACGGATCCAACGTGATAAATATATATTGCGGCATGCACAACAGATTCATTCGGCACTCGATGTACAATAAAATAGAAACTACTTATTCTCCTTTTACAACGTCGAGAATGAATTCTTCTCTGTACTATTTTTATATCACGACGTGAATAAATAAAAAAAGAAACGAGAAAAATCACTCGGTTAGAAAATTCGTGAATTTTTTCTCTCACTGCGAACTTTCGGTAGACTCACTTCCGGTCTCAAATTCCTGATGTCGTTCGTTTTCCCATCCTGGCTCCCATTGGAATTTTTCTTTTTGACGGGGAGCCAATTTTATTTTAAATTCGTCGTTTGATTTCACGAAAACACAGTCACGTGCATTAATATTATTTAAATTAAAACAATTGTTGAAAATTTTCAACTGCTTTACACTTTTGCTTTTGTCTTCCTTTTTCTCGTTGGATTTTTGTTAATTCCTATTGACAAGATTGGAAAAACTGGTGCTCACTCTTCGGGTTGTCTCTCGCACGATCGATTTATTTAAAATCTTAATTCGACATTTGCCATTTATTATATTGCCCGTCGGTAAGGAATATACAAAATTTCTCAGTTCTTTTTATCTCGCGAAAAACGTTTCACTCTTTCATACACTGACACGTCAATTACGTTATATATTCCAGCTCCAAAAAGAAAATATTCCGTCATAGAAAAAAACAGATGAGGTAAAAAGTTTGCAAATAGTTTGCAAATATATGGAGCAAAATGTGTGCACGTTTCGAGTGAAGATCCACAAGAATTGAAAGAAATTATTTGTTTACCGTCGTTATTGTTTATCGTTTTATTAGGTTGTAACTTGTTGTTGTTACGATAAAAAGTAACCCCGACGATGTTGACGGCGCGGGGCCCTGAGAGGCACTGACTGCCTACTCGGTTCCCCAGCCCGGTGCCCCGTCATAGTCGCGGGGGAGGAGAAAGAGCGAGGGAGATCGAGAATAGAGAAAAAGAGAGATGGGAGAGAGGGCGGGCAATCGGGGAAAGGGAGAGTGAGAGAGAGAGGTAAAACGATCCCCGCCGACTATTGTCTCGAACGAGAGTTCGATCTTCCTCGTGACGGCGTCGCGTTCTTTGGCCCTTTGCGCATCGCGAGGGCGCAGAGAGAGAAATTCTCGGCGTCTCCGATTGTCCGCGAGTGACGAAGAATAAAAGTTAGGGGCTCCCCCTTTCGGCCCCACCAGGCGCCCCCACCAGAAATCGAGTCACGAGCGAAACGTCGATTCGTCTTCCACGCCCAGCCGACTCCCCATTGGCCACCGACGCGAAACCGCCAACAAAATGGCCGACGATCCAATCGATTCCTCCACCCTCTTTGTCTCTCTCTCCTTTTTCTCTCATTCTCTCCTTTCCCCTCTCGCCCCTGATGTACGCGAACGACTCCACGCGCTTTTGCGTGCCTCGCATACGACACAGGATTATGTCGATTCGGAGGATAAAGAGGAAGGACCATTCCAGGTGATTCGTACGAGCCTCTCCTGATCTTCGATTCGATCGAACAAAAAAACCGGCGTCGATCCTCCATTTTCTTTCTTCAAATATTTTCGACTTTTTACCTATTACATCAAATATTTGTGATATATGCAAATTTTTCAAAGCACGAAAAATATTCTCATTCAATCTCTGGAAATTTTCAAAGAACTTTTATCATTTTTCTGGATATTCTTTTCTTCAATCCCATGCACCCGATTTTATTTCGAGCTTTTTAATCCAAGAACAGAGTTCCTTCATTATCCAACGATTCGAGCGATTTTAAAGCGATAATTCCTGGAATCCAAGCTCGATCTTTCGCGATCTTCCACTCTCTTGGGCCTCGTAATTGCGCGAATACGCCAGGAATCGCGAGACTGCACAACGGAATGAATAATTGCGCCGGTGAGAGAGACGCGAGACGAGCGCGTACTGCCTCGGAGCACGCGAAATACACACTCCCGTGCTCTGAAGTACATACAAACGGACCTGTAATGAGAATCGTGCGTATAGAGTGGCTCATTCTGATATAAATATATATACATATCTGCGTGTGTGTTACCGAAACAGACGATTCGCTCCGTCTCGCTCCCTTTCCGAGGAAAGCCACGAGAGCATCTGCCTCTCGCGTTCCATCCTCGTTGTTCTCCTTCCATTATACATTGTATATAAATACATACACTCATATATTTATACACATAAAATGCATTTTGGAGCCGCACGCGAGCATTCGCTGATGTAGCTTTGTCGGCGCGAGGTTTGAGGGCTCATGCATGAATATCTTTGACGAAATTAACTTTCTGACGAATTGTTATCCAAAAGGATGAGTTGACTTTATTTATGTAAAAATAAAACTTAAGAAAATAATTCAGTGATTCTTTCCAAAATTTTTATTACATTAAACTTTTTTATTCTAAATTATTTTTACTAAATTTTTTAATATATTGTGAGACTACTACAGAGCTTTGTTTGGGATAGTGTGATGTTATTTCATCCATTTGATCACACTCGCAAAAACTTGAATTGGTATCAAAAAGAAGTTGGTTCTGTATTCATGTAAAAATAACTAAAGAATAATAAAATAATTTTTTCCAAAACTTTATTACAAAAAAATTTTTTATTGCAAATTATTTTTACTAATTTTTTTAATATTATGAGACTGTACTGCAGAGATCTTTATCTTGATGGATGGTGTGTGATTTTATTTTATCCATTCACACTCGCAAAAACTTGACGAATTGGCATCAAAAAGGAGTTGACCCTTTATTTATTGTGTAAAAATAACTAAAAAATAATTCAGTAATTTTTCCAACATTTTGTAATATAAAACTTTTTTACTGTAAATTATTTTTACTGAATTTTTGATTATGAGAGTACTATTATAGACCTTTATTTTGGATAGTATAATATTTAATTTTACCCATTCCACACTCGCAAAATCTTGACGAATTGATATAAAAAAGAAGTTGGTGTTCTGTATTTATGTGAAAATATAACTAAAGAAAATAATTCAGCGATTTTCTCCAAGACTTTATTTCTAAACTTTTTTATTTTAAATTATTATTTTTACCAAATTTTTTACTATTACGAGTCTATACTACAGATCTTTATCTTGGATGGTGTGATTTTATTTTCTCCATTCGCACTCGCAAGAACTTCACAGAAAACTTTTCATAGCGAAAAAACCGACACACTACGCCTTTGAATCTTCTTCGTTTTTTTTCTCTTTTTTTGCATTTTCTTTGTTTCTTCGGTACTCATGCGCCACAGACGAGAGTGATCGACAATAATGGCAAAGAGCTTGGTACTTTGTTCCTCGGCGTTTCAACGATAAAAACGTATTCTTACAGAATTTTTTTGAAAATTCACAGAACGCGATGACGAATTGTTTTTCTCTCGGTTTTTCTTTTCGTGCATGATGTATCTCGCGACAATTCCGAAGTAACGAAAATTGCGAAAGTTTTGAGAAGGTATAGAGAGAAGAGAAAAAACGAACGAAGGAAAAAATGTTGCGCAATTTTTCCTGCATAGAAAAGAAAAATCGAGACATCTCGTGCATGCATGCCTGCATCAAGGGAGAGAGAGAGGAAAGATGTGTACAGACGTTTCTTCGTTTTTTCCTTATTCATGGGAAAATAAAGAAGCGCGATGAGCTCGCGTGAGAGACGTCGAAGACGAGTTTCTCGGTCGAGCGGCGTTCTCCTCTCTCGTCGCTTCTCGTGACACTTAACCGTGGAGGGAAATCCCAGTTTTTGTCATCACGCGCCACCGGACATCCCCGAGAGTGCCACAGTTTTCTCGCAATGCGCGTTTTTCCATACAAACTTCGTCTCTCTCTTTCTCTTTCTCCTTTTTCTTCGACGAGTTTTCCTCTTTCTCTCTGTTTTTTTCACAAAAGTCCCACGGTTGGGGATTATTGCGCGCAAGCGCGTCTTTTCCTTCTTGAAAGATGGATTATCACAAAAGCTCGAACAATTCTAAACACCCGATGAAAAAGACGTTTCGCAATCGAAGCGTTAAAGACCCAAAAAACGGAGCACCGAATAAATTTGTCTTCGAACTTGAAAAGAGCAGTCCGCGAAAAAAAGTTCCAAGTGTGTGGAAAAAAGATCAAAGGATCAGTGCGAGAGAATCGGAAATTCTCATTTATATAAGAAAGACGCTATAGTACATCTGATGTCCAGGTTTGCAGTACCATTGTGTTGATTTTTGAGGACGAATTAAAGTACAACCCCTGACAAAAGTGACTTTTCATCCATACTGAATCGTTAAAATTTAGTCTTTTTTTTCCTGTTCGAAAGTTAATAATGTTTATTGTGTTCATTCGAATGATCTTCAATATAGGTGGGTTTGGGTACACTCCATATCAAATCGACCCCTTCCGATTTGGATGAATTTTGGTGGGAAGTTTTCTTTCATCATGAAACAAAGTTTTATCAAAGGGAAACAATTTTTTTTAAATTATGGAAAATTCAAAATTTCGCTATTTTTCCTATTTTTCTAGTGTTTTTTTTAGTGTCTCGGGAGCTATTGTAGCGATACAAAAAAAACTTCAAAGAGAATACTTGAGGCTATGAAAAACGATACATTTCAAGAAAAAGTTTTAAAAAATGACAAATTTATAAGACTTGAAATTTTTAAAAATCGTTGGAGTTGACTATCGACATTAAATTTCCAGCTCAAATTTTTTTATATTGCAGCCTTCACATATCTAAAGAAATTCTGAAATTTGGAGAATGGTGTTTTGTGATTTTTTAAAAATATGAATTTTAAAAAAATTTTACTTTTTATTTTTAGATTTATATTTGAAAAAACAAAAAACACCATTCTGAAAATTTCAAGGTTTCTTCAAATGTGTGACAGGTGTATTACAAAAATATTTGAGCCCAAAATTTACTGTCGATAGTCTATTTCGATGACCTTGAAAAATTAAAAATTTTGTAAATTTGGCATAAGTATCTCAATTTTTTTTCGAAACATATTTTTTTTATAGCTCAAAATATTCCCTTTGAAGATTCTTTTTTGTAGCTACAATAGTTTCCGAGGTATCCAAGAACTTTGTT
>JAPYYX010000407.1:0-12770 GCA_030522605.1 Cremastinae sp. B BG-2022a | reverse complement strand
TTATGATGAAAGAAAACTTCCCACCAAATTTCATCCAAATCGGAAAGGTTCGATTCCAACCATTTGTCGAATTGATATGGAATTACCCAGGTTTATATTTGTATAATTTATTGTCTAAGCAATTAAAAAACAAAAATTTTAGACAAAATTGTTTAAACTCGGTTGTTATCATTTTTTATGTGTGTACCGATTGTATAGAAAAAATGATCAACAAAACCTCATCGTTTTAATCTATTTTTACGTACTGCATGTTATATAGAGAGAAAAATTCATTTTGTTGTTATAAGTGAATAATTTCGTACAACCTGTTTATATAGTACATGTTAATGAAATTTTGCAGAAAAGATTCTTTAATATTTAAACATTTTGAGAAAAAAATGTATAAGTAAGTATACTACCATTTTTATGATATTTATAATCTATCATAATTTTGTTTTCGATGAATCTGCATAAGAAATATATATAATATTCAGTTTTTTATAACTTATAACTTTTGAACGATTAAGAAAATTGAGTTGAATTTTTCACAGAAGCATTAAAGATCTATTAATATCAGAGCGTCTGGTCAAATTTTCAAATTTTTACCACGGTTTCGAGTTATCTCCAGTACATCCTAAAAGATGACACAACATTTAAATTTTCAAAAAAAATATTTATTTCTTATTCTCGTTTCGAAATCAGAGCTGAAACAAAGGGAATTCCATATATTGATTTCACACAGTTAATTCCGAATCTTCGTTAATCCAGAAGCGCTGCAAACCTCCTTCATCCGGGAAAAACGAGAGAAAAGAGATCGTCTCAACTCGAGATGACACGAAAGCCCTCGAGGATTAAAAATTAAGTATCCAACACACGGACTTTGTCCGATAAAAAAAACAGAAAGAGAGAGAAAGAGAAAGAGACAGAAAAGAAAAGAAAAACCTTCTGTAGGTCAAGATACACGAAGGGCTTTAGGATTTTTCCGAAAAGTCGTGGTTGGAGGTATTGCGAGTTGCGTATATCTGGAACAAAAATACACGAGATCTATACGTATATGTATGTATTGAGAGGAGAAATAACGAGGGAAAAGCAAATCTTGACCATTTAACGTGTATTCGGTTTTGATGAGAGACAAAAGGGCGTATCTTAGTTTTTCCGTGACAGCCCAAGGAGTTCGTTTCTCAGAGAAAAGTTTTGTCGTATACCTGATGAAAAATGTAGACTCGGGACACACAGACGCGGGACATATTGTGTACACAGGCTGTGGCTGAAACTTAAGCGGATGACGCCAAGCAGGGCGGGATCCGAAAAATGCGCCTTTCTCGGCCAACCCGCCGCGTAGGCTCGTCCTAAATCGCTGACTCAACGATGCTCCCGTTCCATGCAACAACTCCATTGCACCTGGAATTCCCTTCTACCCCCGCGCGCTCACAAATTTACTCCCTGATCCAATTCCGCTAGAGATATAAATCGCTCTCGGAACATTTTCTCGAACGTTCGATCCCGCTTCGACGCTGATAAGGCAAGATCCTTACTAATGACGGTGTCCTTTTGGACGATAAAAATCGTCTCTTGCTGGAAGAAAAAATCCTCATTTTTGTTTATCGACATTCTTTCGAAATTTTTGCAATGGATTCATCACGCAACGTTTTTTTTTACTCTGACGATCCTTACACGAGACAATTTCATTGATCCATTAACATTGTATCAGAATAAGAAATAAATTCTCATCCATATAATCGAATTGTATATCTGATCTTGAGTAAACATTTTTTTGAAATTTCTTAAAAGGTAAATTCATTCGTGTTTGGAATGTGGACATTTTTTTGGAGGAAGTTGGACGTCTGGACTTCGAATGCAGACTTCCTTCCTGTCGGGATGACATCATTCCGGAGCTCAGGTATACAAGCGCAGGACAGTCGTAAATTAAGGTCTGTCGTCACAGTGAGGAGACAGATTCAGTAGTACCCGCAATGTTTTGATCCATGCACATCCGGGTGTCCTGTAGAGTTTTTATTTCATACTTTATTACACAATTCATATAATCACATCATGAATTGATAAATATTTGAAGTCATAAAACCGCACGCGATTATATATCTTTGATAAAAACGACGTTAGGCGATAAATTATGAAAATTGAATCTTCGTTTTTCTGATGTCAGAAAGTTGACACTTTGGATACGTAATTTAGAAAGACATTGAAAAGTTTTCTGTGATCAACAATTTTGATACTATTATATTTATTTGTTGACCGAAAGAAAAAATATGCGAAAAATTATTTAAATTCTGTTATTAATATTGTTTTTATGTATGCAATTTACGGAAAAAATTATGAGCAAAAACTTATAATCTGAATGAATTTTTAAGGAGGAATCGGAGGTACAATCCATGCCAAAAGAATGGTTAAAAACGGAAAATTGGAAAATTTTTGACTTATAGAAGTCTTGTAAATGGGTTCTAAATTTTTCGTGTAAGAGATAGTTACAGTACCAATTAAAAATTTCAGATTATTAATTGAACCATTTTAACAATTAGCATTGTTCAAACAATTAAAATTGACAAATTGAGTGAATAGCTTTCAAATATTAATTAACTTTGTACACTTGTAAATGAAACATATAAAAAAAGTTTGACAGCGATGGTATGTACGATTTTTTGTTTATGTTTAGAACATCTTTATGAATTTTCCACATGACACATTATGTCAAATTTTGCAAACTTTGAAAGTTTATAACATTAAAACCATCAAGTGAATCAGTTTCAAATTTGGCACAAGAATTTTTTAAATATTTTCGAACAAGTTTACAAAATTTGAGCTTCTTCTTACCATTTTAAAAATACCGCCAATTTTTCATAAAAGAAAATACTGAAACTTAGAAAACTTTAGAACCAAATATCTTTCAGTCAATCATCATTCATGATTCATTCAATCAATCGTTTTCAAATTGAAAAAAAAATACAACATAACGCATTCAAAAATATAACACGACCCTTATCTATTTTAACACATCAATACGAAATTTCTGTGAATAAAATATTCCCTCTTGTCAAAATGTTCACCAAAACAGAAATGTACTTGAATCCAAAATCAAAACATGTGAATTTATATTCGAAATTCGATGTGAGAGCGAGAGATTTAAAATGAGAGTTGAAAAAAAGTCCAAATGAGGAATAAAGCGTAATAAATAAAAATAGAGATAGGAACTCCGTCGTGAAAGTGATGTCGGGAAATAGAGGAAAAGCCATTAGATAGGAAGAGAGAGTAAAAGAGGGGTGACATTTGGTAGGTCCGGTGTAAAGCGAAGATGTTCTTTCTGCTCGTACGGTCCCCGTGCCTTGGCGCCAGGTTTTACGATCTCTCGCGGTCATCCGTCGCTCCGGTCGCAGACTCGGATTTTTTTCGTGGATACCTCCGACCGGGTCGTTACCGAAACTCCGCTAAAACGTTGCGGTATTTAGGTATGTTTTCAGGTATATACACGTACGTAAGTACTCTCTCGCACGCGTACTTTGTACCAAAGAATATACACGGAAAAAACGGAGACGGTCCTCTATCTCATCGTCGTCTCGGGAAGAGAGGAAAAAAATAACTTGAGGGGAAAAAGGGACACCGCAGGACGCTTCATCGCCTGTGTTACAGATTTTTTCTCTTAATCCCACACAGTAAAGCTCGCTCTTACTCCCGGAAAGATAATAAAGATAATACATGCCTCGGTAATACGGAGGCAAAGCGTGTGTTTGCGTGAGGATTTGCCCAAATACACGAGAGGAGTCTCAGGAAAAATTTGCTCCTCTCCGTTACTATACATTTTTTTACTCTTCATTACAATTGAAATTCTTATATAAAGTCTTTGAAAAGATTCGACGAAGAATTTTTCTCTCGGAATCGTGAATTTTTAACAATTTTTTTTTTTTCGTCCTCTTGAAAGGAAAAAGGGAGAAAATGTAGCAACAAAGAGAAAGGTAAGAGTGGGTCGGAGGACCGTTACGTTTACGTGAATACGTCGACGCGTATCGTACATAATATATATGAGCGATATATATATCCAGTATTATACGCGCGCACGTGTGTATATTACGTATATACATATATAACGAAGTTATGGATCTTTGATGTCTGCGCGATTCCATATGCATATTTATCAAGTATGCATATGGCCAGGGACGCGAACGCGAATCGGTATGAGTGCTCGGACACGGAGGATACCTACCAGACAAAATGGCGTATCCGAATGGACCCTGGCTCCGCTTGGCAACTCTTTTTTGAGCTTCCACCTCGAAACGTTTCGCTCGCACTCTGCCACTTGGAACACACTGTACGAGACTTTACGCGGAGGGACCATCACTACCGTTCGTTCCATATACACGCCCAAATGTATATACGTGTTTCAGAGCTCTCGGGGCAAAATGGCCACGGAATGGGTACCTCTAAAACGTATCAACATTTATTTTAAACATTTTTCATTGCTCCGTTTTTTCCTATAATTTTTTATCTGCGTGCATAAAAGTTTATTTACCTGGAAATAAAAGTCAACGGTTCGGTAAATAAATTGTGAGAAAATATATTACGAATTTTAGAACCAATATTTGGTGCCTTGAAGGAAAAAAGTTCATCAATTGAATGGACGAAAATTTATTTCACTCAAATGATTTTGATTTCGCGACAAAAAAATGACTATTATTCTTTGAGAATTAACTGGTGGTACAATTCCCGACAGTAGTAACCTTTCCGTACTGAATTGTTTAGATTTAGTCTTTGTTTCTCTGTCAGAAAAAGTTGACATTTTTTTTTGTGCTAATCAGAATGATACTCATTAACAAGTTTCTAATTTTTCATCAAGAATTTTCATATTATTTATTGTTTAAATAATTAAAAAACAAAAATTGTAAACAAAATTGTTTGAACTCGGTTATTTTTATGTGCACATTTTTTAATCAATTTTTATATACTGTTAGAGAGGAAACTCTGTTTTGTTGTCATAAGTGGATAATTTCTTAAAACCTGTTTAGTTCAAGTTGATGTGAAATTTGACAATAAGATTCTTAAATATTTGAACATCTTGAGAAAAAATTTTTTCGATCTTTATAATTTATCGATAAATTTGCATAAAAATACATATAATATTCAATTTATTATAACTCTTAAACGATTAAATGAATTGAGTTGAAATTTGCAGAGAAGCATTAAAGTTAAATATTATCAGTAACTGTGGTGAAATTTTCAGATTTTTACCACCATTTTGAGTTATCTTTAGTACTCTTTAACATCTACATTTGAATATTTCTTGAATTCATCAAAACGAAGAGACAAAAATAAAGAAAATATCAATCTACATATAACTGATAGTACATGAATATTTTGTTAAAATCGACAATTTTTTTTTCTTCGTACAAAAATAATTGTCATTTGAAGGCAAATTACGAGTCTACATGTACAAATTATTTAACATACTCCTTATTCATGTACATACATAAGAGGAAAAAGTTCGTTGAGCTTTTCACAGATAAAAAAAATTTGTGAAAAATTGAACAAGTTTTCCACGAAGAATTTAAAATGAAATGTGTAGTAAAAGAAAACACAGAGTCATTCTTATTGTGAAGTACTCCATTTTGCCCCGACGTGGTCTACACCTATATATTTATAGGTGAATATATATGTTGAAGCGTATAGAACGAGAGAGAGGCATACGCGAGGAACGTTCGCGCACTCTGTGCACTTGGGTGCTCGCCGTTATCTCGGCACCATCTAGCTTGGCTAAAAGCTTCTCCCCATCAACCCCCACCGGGATTCCCCTGTTCTCTATATACTCTCTCTCTCTCTCTTTCTCTCTTTCTCTCTATACCTCTTCCCCTCTTTCTTATTTCTCTTCTTCCATCTTTATTCGTCTTCTTCGTCTTCTCCTTTCTCCTTCTCTTTATCCACATCCTCATCTCTTCGGCAGCCTTCTATCGGCATCAGCCGAATCTCGCGCGAGCGATGCCGCGTGTCTATCTCGCGGATCCTTCGTGTCTAAACGAAGAAAGAAAGATATACATATATAATATGTGTATATATATGTATAATTCATGTACATATATATACTTGTATGTATATGAACAGAGAGAAAGAAAGAGTTTCGCCTCGTTTATTCTCTCAGCTTCGATTCCTCTCAATCCTTACCCTTTTCCCCCTTTTCTCCGCTCCTCTGTTTCTTCTTTTTTATCTCTCCCGGGCTCGATCTCGCTTCGAAACGTTCGATTGTTTCACAATATATACGCGTATCGATGTGTGCGCGACTCTTCTTAAAAGATCACCAGCATGGCACTGGGTGTCGCGCTCTTTTCTCTCTCTCTCTCTTTCCTCTCTTCTCTTTTATTTTTCTTTTTTAAAGAATCCAAAAACTGGTTAACACGTTGTTAGGTTGTTATTGGCTCGTGTGCGCGCTCTTCTCGGTATTTCGCGCGGACTTGCTTCGGGACGTTCTCGAAACACGACTACCGAATCGAGAACCGATATGATCGCACGGAAAAAACGAAAAACCGAAACCAGAGAGTGAGAGACAGTATCGGATTTTCCGAAAAACAAGACGCGACTGTAGGACTTTTTGAAATTTTCGAGACTCTTGACCGCTGATGGAAAAACGTTTCGCTTAATTTTTTTAGGAATACCTCAAACGCCATTTTGGCTCGATTTAAAAAAAAATTATTCTTTTGTCATTTCTCATGTCTCTCTGATGGAAAATGTGAGACGCGAGTCTCTCGAGCTCTGAAATACTTATTTTGTAAATTTATTTTTTTGGATGTCGTTAGTAAATTTTTTTTTCGTGACTTTTTTGACTTTTTTTTTGAGAGGCGGAGATTCGGGCGCGACTCAAAGCGCTTCACTGTGTAACGTACATTTTTTTTATACCAGCGTGTAAATGTACGTGTGCGATGGAGTATCTACCTATCCGCGTGTCTCGCTCTCTCTGGCGCTCCTGGAAACTTCCGATCGATACGAAGCATCCGCGCAGGTCTGCCAATTCTTCCTCTCTTTCGCCAATTCTCGTAATATACATACAGTACACGCACAAACCATTATTTAAATATAACATGCACATCCGACCATATATTTACACCTTTAAAAAATAGATTCATAGTAGTCGGCGTTGGAAATTCCGCTTGGGAAATAAAATTAATTTTTGACGATTTTCTATCGACATCAAGTAAAATTGTCGAGAAAAAACTAAAATTCAACGAAAAAGAATATCTTCTGATCCTTAAAGCCTGGAAAAACTATCCGGGAAGTTTTGATTAAAAATTTTTTGGAATTTATTGATGCTCCGTGAAATCAGGAAAAAATTCGAATTCGTCTTTTCCATACACGATATCTCAAAATTCGAAAAATTTCGTAACAAAACTTGAACTCATTTATAATTAGAAACTCTTATAAAATGTTTACAGGCTCTCATAAGGACGTTTGCTCGTTGCAGTTTCAGACTCTGTCGAAAGTCATGAGTTTTACTTTTTACAGTTTCACACTGTAAAGATTGATAAATTGCTATGTCCACTTTTGACAATTTCACCCTGTAAAAATTAGTAAACTATTGGATTTACTTTTCATAATAACTTCATCATATAATAATTGATAAACCACTGCATTCAGATATTACAATTTTTTGATCTCCAAAGTTGATAGATATAGATACCAGGAGATGGCAGTGATGTAAATTGTAATGAGAATCTGACTGAATTTCGCAATTTATTATTCATTATTTTCGTGTACGTACACGATTTTAAAGTATTCGCGGATTTTTTTTAATTGCTGGAATTTTTACTATAATTAATTCCCAGCTCTGCCGTCTTATTGCCAATAATTTAAAAAATCTCTCAATTGTCTATAAATATTTATTTATTATAATTTATATGAAAATATATACGTGTTTGTCACTATATTGAAAGATCGTCTTTCATTTTATACGTATACATTATTCTCGATGAAGAGATTTTGTCGAGTATCTTGGAAAGGATGAGAATAAAAAAGGGACAAGCTTTTCTACTGATGAGACAGGTTGACACGAAACGACGACTCGCGAGAGACGTCATAAGCGTTTTTTCCCTTTTCTTTTTTTCCCTTGTTTCAAAAACGCCCTCTAGAGTCCTCGATACGAGCACATCAAGATCTCGCGTATTAGCCCGATTCAAATAATTCATCGGATTAAAGATTCGATCGCAGGTGGTCTTCCTCGTATTTATTATCTTTCTGCTGTCGACGTCTGAACTCTTTGACGTACGCTTTCCTGCTTCTTGCTTTACGACAAAACGATAAAAAAACATTCTTTTTTTTAAATAAAAACGCGTTTTTGGTACACTTGGGTTACATTTTGTTGAATTGGAAATAATTTTTTTTTATTTTCCATGCATTGAGTAGGGAAGTTTAACTATAAAACGTACATAATTTTTTGTCGAATTTTGTTCTGTCGGTACCGTCAAATAAAAAAATTCGTTTTTAGTTTATATTTGTAAAGTGTTAATTTTGAGTTCATTTTTATTACGAAAAGTTGTTGCAAAAATCAAAGTCATTTAACGTGACCTTCAGTTTTGTTACGTTCGTAAGAAAATCATGATAAAAATATCTTACAATTTAAAAAAAAACTAAAAGCATCTTCTTTGAAGTACAAAAAAGAATGCAAAATTTCAAGACGTTTCACCATCTAGAATTCAATATATTTAGGATTGAAAATCTTAAAAACACGTGCTCTTATATGAGAGAGAACTGAAAATTGTGGTTTCCAACAATAAATATCTCCATATCTATACATGGTGAAACCTTTCAAGATTTGTCACCCGTATGCAGGTCATATCGAAGAAGTTTTGTGCAAAATTTCAACGAAATCCTAAAAAAAAAAACAAAAAAATAACAGAATTAACTTAATTGAATTCTAACTTATTAAAATATTTTGAATTTAAATCGGTTCATAATTTAATCTTAAATTGAAATTCATCTTATGCGCGATTTTTATTTGACAAACAGGGAAAAAATGTGTCTTCCCCCTTTTTAAACAAATCCGGCTCATCAACGAGATTTCGTCGTCCCCGTGTTTGGATAACGTGGTAGCGCGACGTGTGTAGAAATCTATCCAGATTTTTGGCGGTCAGACGTATTTGAAGGCGCGCGCGGCAAGAATCTTTGATGTAACGGGTGTGCGCTACCACGCCACTCATCCTTGTCGGCTTTTCGTTCCTCCGATTTTCCATATGCGAGTACGAGTCCCGTGTGTGTATTTGGTCAAGGTATTTTTGCTTCTGCCTGAGTCTCGTTGTCATAGAGTCGACTCATCTCTCTCATCGTTCTCCCGCACACACGGGATAGAGAGATGAGCATCGGAGAAGCTACGGAGAAGAAAAAAAAAGGAGGAAAGTGGCACCTGCATTCTGCTCGTGTGCCGCGCACAAAGAAAATCCAAATCCTCGGAGCGTTTACCTGTCAAAAGTCCGACTCGACGAGTTCTCTTTCACTTTTTCTCTCTTTCTTTTTACACGAGCAAGAATGTTTTCAAGACGTGAATTCTTTATGAGTCACGGTCTATTTGTAATCAAAAGCCTTCGCGAAGATCCGTATCGAAGACTTCTTTAAAAAAATTCTAAAAAAATCCCTCACGATCCTTTTCTGAGATGAAAAAAGCATCGAGCGAAATTTTGATAACTCCGGATCAGAGGGATTTGTCTCTGGAGGAAAAAAAAGGAAAAAAGCGAAGGCGCGTTATAATCACTCGGACGTCAGTGGGTGCGCGACTCGCGCCCCAGATCCGGTAGCCAATTGGGGCTTTGACTGTGGAACGATTCATCGCCGGCCTGTCATTATCTCAACAGCGCGAAGGGGCCACTTAGACTCATTGTTCGAACATCCAGACTCGGTAAAAACTCGCACACACGCGTGCACGGGAGTCTCTTGGGACTTTGCCCGTGGATGAGTAAAAAAAAATGTTGGAAAAAAGAGGAAATACACTGTGCAAAGGTACACGCCTCGTCAGCATTTATAAGAGCGTTTCCCTCTAATTTTTGCCCTCTCTTTCTCTGCTCGGAGCAAGGACGAGTGCTCTCCGTCTCGCTCAAAAAAAAATCTGATTCGATAACCTCATCGCGCGCGTACTCCTTGAATTTTTTCGTTTCTCGGATATACGGACGAAAAATCTCGGGAGACGAAAAACTCCGTTGATTCGAATATCCGGTCGTCGTGTGTAATTACTCGAGTGCCCGTGTCATTATGAATAAAATCTCGAAAAAAACGAAATAACGTCGAAATAGAAGATATAAAAAAGAATTCTAACGCTTTCGAGACGTCTTTCACGATTCCGTAACGCTTGAAAAATTTGGAGGGGAACTCTTGTGGGAAGTTGTGACAAAAAATTATGAATGCCTCTTTTTAGATGATAATTCACTTCAATTGGCATATAAAAGAGAGGTATATAATTGTTTTAATAATTTCGTTTTTTCTAATTTGTTTTTTTAACAATTTTTTAGAATGTTGTACGCATTCTTCGTGGGGTAGAAAACGTAAAAGAGAGACGACTTTTCACAAAAAGGTCTCGCAGCATCCACCTTCCTTTTCTTCTCTCCCTTGGAGTAGTCACAATATTGACACGCGCGTCCCCCAAACATTTTTCCCATTTTATTTTTCCTCGGTTTTTCCCCGCGTGCGCACTTGTTGTCGTAACTTTACTTGCGTTTATTTACTCTTTCGTCTTTTTATTTTTCTCTCTTTCTTCATCCCGCAGTCACACAACGTCGACTGTTCTTTTCCCCCGTTTGCATTAACAAAAAAAATATTTAAATCTTTTATTTTGACAAACAAAATTTTACTATATATACATCATATGTATAAAGTTAAAAGTATACCTCACGTCGTTTATCCGTTTTTTTTGCGTTTCGTAATCGTAATTTGTCGATCGGATCGCTTAGAACGCTCGGACGCGCTGGATAATTTCGATAAATGCCCGTAGCAGCGAAGGGTGCGCCGAGAGGGAGAAGAAAGTCAATGCTCATATCGCGTGCATGACTGATTCTAATTGACCGCAGGGCTCTCAGCCGCGCGCTACGTTCTAGTTCAGACTTTATCCTGCTGGGGTTTCGATTTTTCGACCAGAGAATCCCCGCTGCTCATCTATTCATACGAAAATTCGCCCCAAATCTCTATCAAAAATACTTTACTGACATTTTTTTTCACCTGAATCATCAAAAATAATTTTCGTTCCACAGTTTCGTTGGAGCGGCTAAAGTATAAAATTCGACGATACAAATTGGTTTATTGCACGGAGATTCCATATAGATTTAAATAAACATTTTTTAATATATGTAGCACGAAATTTTTGCTAATGTTGCAAAATTTTTGGGTCGAGCTTTTACATTCATTAGTCATTCTTTCCAATAAATTCATATTTTTTATATATACGATACTGTAACGATAAACTACACATACTTTGCATGAGCTTTTCGTTTTTTGTTTAATTAACCAGCCCGGCAGATCAGAAGCTTTTTTGAAATTTCGCAATTTTTTAATTTTTGACAAAAGTCAAAGAACCCCTCAATAGTATGCAAATAATTATCATATTTTACAATTTTACTGATACGTATAAAAGTTGACCAGCTTTTTAATGCACATGCGAAAATAATAGAATTAGCGGATTGGCATATATTGTTGGCCTATATAGGAAATGGAAAAAAATAATTCAAAGTATTTTCCTTGATTATTTCGAATCTAATACTTACAAGAATCTTGATAATGCACTTATAGATCATTTTCTCTATGAGCATTTTTTGAACAATTTAATAAAATGTTTTAATTAAATTGTTATTACCGTTGGAACTGTTTTTTTGAAAAGACAATCAAAATGTAACGTTATATGGTACTGGAATAATAGAACAAGGGTGGAAAAATAATAAGAGCGTGTAACACGCGAAACCCCAATAACAATACCGTGCATGTGTATGCACGAAGCGTTAGCTTTTTGACATCGAGACACACGCGGCACGTGACGGGAAAAAAAATTAGAGTTCCGCGTGAGTATTTTAGTTGACCGGAACTCATCCGATCGTAATTATCCGCCGATCCTTCGATATACTGACACATTCTCAAATCGTTATTTACATTAAATAAATAAACGAGAGTAAATTCATAAATGGACAAACATTAACGAAAAAAATTCTCACACCTGATGTATATGCCAATAAATATTCGTGTCAAGCAGTGTCTTTATTAAAAAAATGATTCAGTGAACTTTTTTATTTATAATGAAAAGTTTTTTCTGTATAAAATTTTTAAACGGGTCGATCGAACATCGATATTATCAGATAAAAATTTTAATTCAAAGTGTTTTAATTCAGATGAAACTGGATATTTAGAAAAAAAGTTTACCTCATCGACCGATTTTCTGAACAAATTATAATGACGATATACGTGAATTTTGTACAACGTCTCATATGGCACGATGATAGTTACACTCGTTTGATCGAAGATTAAGTATATTTCTCGATTAGATATAGGTATACAATTTTTCGATTGTTTTTTTAATTAAGCATCAGATTCCATCAGAATCTTGATAAGTGCATGTGATCGAACTATTTTTTGATGAAAACGTGATTTAATACAAAAAAACGTGAAATTCTCTCGCCACTGTCGACGCCATGAATGAAATCAGCCGATGACGACAAAGTCAATTGACCAACTTTTAATCTTAAGGAGGTTCGAGCGAAACTTGTGATTCAAAGATGCAACTAAAATTATTTGATGTTTTGGTCACAAAAAAAGCAGTGAAAATTCATTATTTTAAT
>JAPYYX010000406.1:0-60338 GCA_030522605.1 Cremastinae sp. B BG-2022a | reverse complement strand
TCGGTCGGTGACTCGCATAGACTCATAAGTCTATAATCGATACTATATACGAAATCTATTTTGAATTGTCTTTATCTTAACTTGTATTCTATCGGAACCATACATTATAATATTAAGAAATTGTAGAGCAAATAGCGTAACTGTGTGTGTGAGAGCGTGTCCTCTGGAGGAATCGGTACGGGGTATTGGGTAATACACATATGTAAATACGAATATAAATTTGTAAACGGAATCTTTTCTGAATAATTTCGTCTCCGTCGATGAGAAAAATCGTATACACTCCTCGGGAAGTACGGGAAGTAAAAAAGGAAGCCTCAGATCACATGTAATTGTCGGCCGAGGCGAAGCCGAGGTCGACAATTACATGTGATCTGAGACCTTCCTTATTTTACTTCCCTTGGTGTGTAATATACTATTATGCATATCGGTATATTCAACATTGATTTTCTTTGTTTTTGAAGGCGTAGGATTTTCAGTATTATGCAATCAGTGGTAGATAAGGCAATGATAAAATGGTGACACACTACCTTGTAATTGTTTGTAGATGGATGACTGTCTTTACGACCCCATGGACCCTCGCAATTTTCTATCAAAATTTTTACGGTGTGAATAATTGGCAACATTTTCTCTCATTCGTATAAAATTTTCTTTGTTTTTAATAATCCTTAACAAACTCAACTATCGCACACAAAGTGCGTATAAATAAACAGCATCTACATCCTTATATACAGAGCATTGTTCGACATTGCGTTTTCTCAGTTCGTTGAACGTCGCAGCAGATCGGAAAAAAAACCCGATCTACGCGTCACAATACAAAAATTAAATTTACATTATACAATTAATTAAATTCTCGAGATAATGAAAAAACAAAAGCATTTCATTACATCCGCTCGATTGTAAAATTCAAGCGCCAACGTTGCAATTCAATTTTAACATTTGCAAATAAAACTATAAATAATACAATTTAGGCAACTATAAAATTTATCTCGTTCAGTGTTACGTTTTCCTCACTCGGTCAGATCGTAACGCATGGTAGACGCAATAACAGGGATGGATTTTTTTATCCCCGTTGCTTAGGAATGTAACATCACAATTAAATTTCGTCTTTTTTCCGAAAGGCCAGTTTTCTGTCTAGCCCAATCCTAGTACATACTTCGGTAGATTGTAGGCAAATCTCGGAATCGCCATCACCACCGACATCCTGCAAATTTTACGAAATTTGTGTTTATTCGTTTTCTAAACATTGAATGAAAAATACAAATTAGTATTTAATAAAAAATACTGAAAACTATTTACATAGGATTTAATGTACACTCGACCCAAAATAATTTCTAATTTGAGGCATAAATAGTATTTTTTGAATAAACTTTTGTTACTTACATCATGTGAGAAGACAGAAGTAGCGACCAAAAAATCCATCACCGGTTTTACAATAAAAATAAGTTTAAAAAAAAATTAAGAAGAAAAGAGCAGATCTAACAGTGCCGATTCATGACTACGATATCCATTTTTAAAAATGAAATTCAGTTTAACATTGGGAAAAAGGCATTGTTAAATCTGCAATTCTCTCATTTTAACAACGATTGTAATACAAATAATGTAGGCTGTGCTACAATAATTCCAAGCAGACACAATATTTACATTTTATTAGCAATTTCACGCTCACCATTCGTAGTTTATGATTAGAAAGAATCGTATCAAGAATAAAATCTTTCGCCCTTGAGGCGATTGAAGCTTAGAGAGGCCGAACACACTAATCGAACTTCCTACCTTTGTACAAAATCTATTCATTTGTAACTTATTTAGTCTTGATTATCCTAACGCGTTACTTAAAATATTTTCTTTTGTAAAATTTTTAATGCCTGGCTCCTATGTGTTTTACGAAGAAACGTCTGAAACATACACATAAATTATTTGCGGCACTGAGTTTGAACTTAATTATTGTTAATAAACTGAGAGAAGTTTCGTGCGCATTACTATTTAAGCAATTATTACGTAAAAATTACTGATTCATTGGCACTCGTTCCTGCAAGAATATTCTAGCGAATGTACTTTTTCTCAGGATTAAAGCTTCAACCGTGTTTTAGAGTCGCATACGAATGCAATAGAGAGACAATTAAAACGTTATTTTAAAAAATCGTGGTTAAGGAAAACTGAGAGATAAAAAGAATAATGTTACTTCGCGCTATCAACCATGCGCATTCCACAGCCTTTTCCATTTACTGTGCACTAGTGGGTTCTAGATTGAGCAACGTTTCGAGCTCCGGTGGTCCAACATTGTTAGTATCAGTGTCGCCGTTGTAATAAGTCTTCATCCACCAATCTTGTACATACGACAATGCGAGGCCGTTGTAAATCCACTCTCTCCATGTCGTTCGCGTTTCTCCGTCGATCCTCGATTCGAGACTCTGACACAGGGCCTTCCGGTCGTGACTTCTTCCGCTTCGAAGATCGCACAGGAGCCTTTTACGACAGTCGTCGTTACAAGTTGGCCGGACGGGTGAATTTTTGTAATAATGTCTAGAGACCATTCAAATAGATAAATATCATTTTATAATTCTCGAAAATCGAATATTATTTCTTTAAAAAAGAAAGGCTGTGTTGCTCACTTATAGTATAGATCGAAATTCGCTGGTTCGTTCGTCATCTTGTCGATCAACGAGTCCCAATCTTTCGGCAGCAACGAAGACATTTGGTAAGCTTGACGCGCGCTGTACATTTTGTGCCAAATCGGATAATCGTAAAGATTCGCTTCTTTCAGATTCATGACCCAACTCTCGTGATCGACGACCATCTGTAAATTAGTCATTTTATAACAATTTGAATCTTAAATTTGTTTAAAAGAATCTTTTTGATTACCCTTGTGGTCTTTTGATGATCCCCATCGACGTAATATATTCGGTAGCCAGGATTCAGATCGTAATACGGAGAAACCGAGGGTCCCACGTAAGCTATGCTGACAGCTCTTCCCAAGTCTGAAGTATCGTAAAACAATTGGAATTCGTCATAGTGCGTATGTCCGAAAAATTGAGCAGCTATCGTCGATTCATATCTGTAAGGAAGATTTTATTATGTAAAAAATGAGAACAAATTTACAATAAATCAATAGGAATGTATGCAATTATAAAATTTCGCGACAAACCTGTTTATAATTTGATAATAATTTCTTGACCAGACTTTCAGACAGTCCGAGTGTCCCGGCGGGATATGACCGATAATGTGAACTTTTTCACCATTTATCTCCGCGCTCTGTAACTCGTAGACGAGCCATTGAAGCTCACTAACGGGATCTGTGCTATTTATCAAGAGCCACCAATTTTTGTTGTTGCAATAATTCATGTTCACCGAGAGAATACGAAACCCTGGACGAACGAGAACCGAGTAGAAGGCTCCGCGTTTCACTGTCCTCGAAACGCCGGCTGGTAGCCATTTTTTCCACTGCACGTCCAGCTCGTCGTAAAGCCAAGAAATATTATTTTCTTCAGGAACAAAAGCTGGTGGAAAGCTGCAACATTTTTGTATTTTAATTATTCATCAATTCCATTCATGAAATTTTAAATCTAAAGAAATTTAAAAATGGTATTGAATTTGAATTAAAATATACCTATTAACCGGTGCACTCTCGTGATTGCCGAGTGCTGGGAAAATTGGCACACCAGGAAATGTTTCCACCATCTGAGCGACCGTTTCGCGAAGAACCTTTAAATTCTCCTCACGCGTCTGATTCCACACATCATGTGGTGGAAGATCTCCTGTCCACAGTATGTAATCGATGTCCTGTTATACAAAATATATTTTTTAATTAACATAGACTTGCACAAAAAAAAACCTCAAGTGTATCTAACAATATATGCCAAATAAAAATAGATGCTAATATTATAATAAAAATAATAATTCGTTTTACTCATAAATGATAAAAAAAAATAAATGAAAAATATTTAGTTACAGAATGTGTGTCGGAAATGTGTTTTAGCATGTGATCGACGGTTCTCTTGGGTGTATCGCATTTTCTGTAATCACCCCAGCGTCCAGCGGCCGCGGAGGCAGTCAAAGGTGCGCCGTTGGTGAGCCGACAGCAGAGAGGCTCGTTGCACACGGCGTTCGAACCTTCCTGATAATAAGGATCGTAATGGGTGTCCGATATATGAAGGACCTTGAACGTCGGAGCTCCTTCTTGCGGTGCTATTGGTGGCTGTACCGGTGGCTTGTTTACCGGTGGAAACGCAACTTCCCATTCGTGTTGCGGATTGTAAGCATCGTCGCACGCATCACCGATGACGAAACTGCAGATCTGCGATGGGCCCATGTTTACTTGCTTCAGAACGTAGATTACCTCACCCTGAGCGAAAAAATTCAGAATATTAAAATACCGTTTATCTGATTAAAATTACAAGAATCATTAATTCAAAAAATAAAAAAATATAAAAAATTCAAATTTTTTTAGAGCTGACAAAACGTTCGGGTGGAACACTTATCTCCTGACATCGCTAGATTTTACTTCTATACAAATGTAGTGGTCAGAAATTAGAGAAGAGAGAAAATTTATACAGCGAGACCCTCGGAACGATAGCTCGAGTAGATAATATGCAAATACATGTCGTTTTCGCAGCATCCGAGTTTCTCATAAACACGCATAAACATTCTGACAGAATTATCTGAACATAACGCTGGATCGGTGAAATCACCGTCTATGCAATTTGCAAGTAGAAAGTTCTCGGCCGTTGTGGTCTCATTATTATTATTTCTTCCTTGCCATTTTTTTACATTTATAATTTCCTCGATTACTTTCGTATTATGTAGCGAATTTCCACTCGCGATAATCGCTGACATTGGCACAGAGAAAAGCAAGAGCATCATTTTTATATTTATTTTTCTCATTGAATTCACTCTGTGAATCTTACCCCGAAGAGCATCGTGACGCCCTTGCAGACGCGAGGGCTCTGGATTTTCAGCGAGACGCAAAAATTGTAAATACTGTTCATGATCTCCTGATCGCTCTTCCCAGTTTTTATGTAATGTTGAAGGAGACCAGCTCCGACCTTGCATGCCGTACACGACACTTTTGACATTACCGACGTCTCGACTTCCGTCATAACCTGTCTCAGATCCAGTAGTTTCATCGCCTTATCCACGAAGAGGGACAAATGTCCACCCTGCTGCACCTTCTCCATGTCCCAGAGCATTCTCGAATAATTCATCTGGAAAAATGCAATTTTTTAAATTTATTTTCAATTAATGTAATTTATTAGCAGGATTATCATCTAATGAGATTTTTAATTATTTTTTTTTCTGGTTTAAAATAAATCGTTGTGAAGTTCAACGACCGAGCATCGCACGCACTCCCCGGTATAACGTCGCGGTGAAAGTATTTCGGCATTGAAAGTGAGAGTAGGCATTTTGATATCAAGACCGACAGATTTCGTAAAACCGAAAGAATGATAAATAGTTGGAAAGAGGAAAAATTCGAAGTTAATTGGACAATGGGAAAAATTGTTTTTTTTCGTTACTCTTTTGAGCTGTTCGGAGTTCATTTCGATCATTTCCGGTTCTGCTGTCGGTGGTAGCTCGCGCACCGTTTCACCAGCAGAGGGCAGCAAGGCCACGCCGAACTGGTCTTGCACCCTCCCCTTCGCTTGCAACCATTCGTCAGCCAAGCGAGTCCATTTTTCTTGCTCTTTGTCGTCCTCTATCGTTGAGCTCGATTCGCGCACGGGTCCACCTATCGAATCAGAAAACATTTTTTTATTCTCCATGAAAATGTATTTGTTGTTTCTTCGGATAAACTTTAAAAATAAAAAAAAATCATTAATTTACCTAGAACATTTTTCGTCGTTGCTGCAAGGTACAATAGTACGAGACCACACGCTCCAATGCTCCATCTTGGTTTTGGCATAATAAACGATCGTTGTGCCGTTTCTCACCTTGAATGAACATTAATCAAAAAAATTACTATATTGAGAGTAATAAAAATCGAGCGAAGATTCAGTCTAATCAACAAATTTTTTTTTTCTCGCAATCGAATCTCAAGAATGCTCACGGAGTATGTAAAAGTCGCATATCGATTCCGTTACCCAAGACGTACATGCGTAATTTAAATTTTGGACACAGCCTCGGCCTCGAGCTCGAACTACTGTTACTCGTTTTTTTTCTAGGTGGGTCAGTGACGAGCAAATTTATAAGATTGTTTCGCCGCGTGTGTTCTTTTTAAAAATGACAATGATTAAATTTTTGTCCTATATTTGTTTTCAAGAATGAAGTTTTTTTTTTGTTTCTCGGGAACGCGGCCAGCAAAGAAATAAAAGTAACAAAAACGGATCTCCGTGAGCGAATGACTCGAGACGCACACTGTATATAACGAAAAAACAAGTTCACAGAATTCTCCTTGCACGAGTGGGTCAGTGGGATTCGTTTCAGCGAAAGTTTTAGTCTCTTCTTTTGCCAATCATTCAGTCCATGGAATATTTTTCATTATTCTCAGCTCTTAACCTTTTCATTTTCGAGTTTTTTTCTTTTGTATTTTTTTTCATCAATGTTAGAGAACGATACGTGAAATTTTCACGAATTTTTTTTCTTTATTCCGAGTTAACACGATGGCCATAGTTCATGCTCGAGAGTTTGACCGTTACTCGACCCACCAACCGAGCGACGAGAACGCTCCCGCCTCTGTATCAGACTCGTCTTTGTGAACCACGAATTCCAAGCCTTTTATTCCCTGGAACCGAGCAATTATACCTTTAAAAAAACAGCGACGGAGATTCACAAGGTCAACGCGAGTACGCTCCAATTTCACTGAAGAAAAGTACCGAAACTTTTGATACACGCGTCAGATCAAAACTGCGAATCCCAGCGAACACACGTAAAAAAACAATTCGGTTATTATCTCGTCAGAATTCACTGTACGCGGAAAATGCACTCCGCAATGAATTGCTCGAAATCATAGCGGTCAACGAAACTCTAGAAATGATTCAGCTGATTGGAGTCATCGGTCGATTGATACTGAGAGACTAACCATATTTTGAACAAAAGATTATATTTCTGCGTCACTCGAGATTTCATACAATCTTTGAAAAGCTATTCCCACGTTTTCTCGTTTTAAAAGGATCCAGATAAAATGCATTCTGCAGATTCATCAGAAAATATGTTTACTATGAGAGATAAAGACTGATGTACAAAAGATTCTCGAAAAAGCCTCTTTTTGTTTGTTTTTTATGTTGGAAGCAAAAAAAATTGCTTCGCAAGTTTTTCTTTAACGATGACTATTCTTCTTTTTTCTGTTTTCTTTAGAGAGGATAATAAAAAATAGAGCGCAAAAATGAATGTGCTTTTGACAAGAGGTAGATGACGTTGTCTTTCATTACTTAAATTGCAGTTGCACTTATAAGATTGTTGGTTACATCTCATAACGCCCTCGACGGATCAACAAGTTCATGTATACTTGACGCTCCACGAACATGCAACATTAATATCTATGAATTACGATAAAGCGATGTGTGTACTTTGCGCAAGGTGAAACTCGTTGGCCGAGAAACGACATGTTCGTGCTTGAGGAAATTAATTCGAAAAAAACATCGCAACTATGATTTTCTCAGCGTTTGGAAAAACCCCTGATTCATCGACGCTTGGTAAAAAAATGTTACGCTGATTTTCCGCGAGATAGCGCAACGTGTCAATGATTATCGACGCTTTTCGCGCCGAAACTACAAACTTTTCTCCAAACTGTTGAATTTCGAATGCGCAATATATGATGCATCCACTCAGTTTGCGTGCCAGCATCAACGAGTACTGACGGCGTCGTTGTGTACATTCTGCGGAAACAAAGAAACCCCGGAAATCCTTGTCCTCTCGCTCATCCTGTCCTTTGTACCATTCTCTCTAATGCTTTATCAGCAAACGGAATCTCGTTACGTTTTTACTCTTTCACCTGTTGATCTCGATACATCGTGCTTCTACTACGGATATATACGTAAATATTTCGAGGATGTACATCAAAGTGAGAAGGATTGATAATAAACAAGAGGTGTCGTTAGACGTCTCAAAATTAACCCGGATCGAGGAACTCAAGGTACGCGACACACAAACTGAATAGAAATTTATTCACGCCAATTACAATTACAAAAAAAAAATATGCAGTATAACAATGATAATTAATTTAAAATATATTAAAAGAATTTTGTATTGTTAAACCAATAAAAAGTAAATGCACTTGACAATAGTATCGTTTGCAAGTAAAATAATTATAAACGATGGCAAAAAAATTCTATTGTTTTTATTTATACTTTTTTTTAAACAGTTTATGATAAAACACGAATGGTCTATCGAAGAAGAACACCAAAAATTATTTCACTGTGATAAATTACTAGAAGAAGGTTACAAGTTATTTGACTACAATGTAAATACGAATGATGTAATAATTGTAATGGTGACAAAGAATGAACACGATACCGATGACAATCACAATGAGGAATCTTGTATGGATGAAAAAACTGATGGGGAGACGGATACAGATGAGTGTACAAATTTGGCAAACAGTCTTTATTACAAAGTCGGAGACAAGGTAGATTATCGAGACAGAAGTTACGGAGCATGGTTTGAAGCAAAGATTCATAGAATATACACAAAAGAAGAAAAAGTTTTTTATAAGCTCCAATGGGAATTCAGTGACGATGATGAACCATTCGAAGCAGCGGATGGATGCATAAGACCCAGAGCTTACAAACTTTTGTCGTTCAATGAATTGGAAGTTGGACGGCAAGTGATGATCAATCACAATATTGACGAACCAGAAAAATATGGATTCTGGTACGACTTTACTATCGCTAAGATGAAAAAAACTAGAACTGCGGAAGAGCTCTGCGGCACTCTTCATATTGGCTTGTAAGTATTTAATTTCGTGAAAAATTGACTTCAAAAAAACAGTAAATATATAATTTTCAGTGAGCAGAAAATTAACAACTGTACAGTCAATCCCAAAGGAGAAATATATGCCATAGAAGAGCCACCACTTTTCGTGGCTCGTACTGAGGAAGACGAATGGAGAATGTCGCATTACAGACCAAAGAGAAGAAGCGCATGTGTGTGTAACAATTGTAATGACATTTACACTAGAAGCTGTAAAAAGTGTGGATGTAAGATCTGCGGTGGCAAACATGATCCTCATGCACTGTTACTCTGTGATGAATGCAATTATGCTCATCATCTTCAGTGTTTGGATCCTCCTCTAGCTGCACTGCCCGAAGATGATTATTGGTATTGCTCTTCTTGCACACGGAATGGAAATAAAAGTGTTAAGGTGTAAAAAAATTTTATTTTTGATATTTGTTTATGATTCGCTATTGATCGTTGTTCATTAAATTGAAAATATTGATATTAATAATTTATCTATGCATTATCTATGTAGAAAAAAGAAAAGACTGCGCCTGGGAGGAGTAATGTTCGAAATAGAGAAATGATTAGTGAAGGATTCGAAGAAGAATGCACGATCGTGCCGAGAGATCACAAAGGACCGGTGCCGGGAGTTGAAGTAGGCACGTTATGGTTATCTCGTTCCGCCGTAAGTATCGAAATTTGAAGAAAATCAATCGAGAATTTCCTAGCAGTTGTATAATACAAATTTTTCAGGTATCTCTGGCAGGAATTCATAGACCGTATGCGGCTGACATTCATGGTCGTGCGTCAGATTGCGCGTATTCGATCCTTTTATCCGGTTCCAGTCAAGAGGAAGACAACGGTGACGAGTTTATATACACTGGCTCAGCAGGTCGAGATTCACCAGGTATATCTCAAAAATGGGAGGAATTATTAATCCTTAAAAATTCCATTTCACTTCATTTCACGTGAAAATGAGATTCGCACGGCACTCCGTTTTAATTGATATTAATTTAGGAAACAAAGGAACTTCCAGTCAGAGTCGCGATCAGACATTAACCCGTTTGAACAAGGCCTTGGCACTCAATTGCGACGCGGCGCTCAATAACAAGACCGGTGCAACCGCAAAAAATTGGAAAAATGGGATACCAGTCCGAGTTGTCCGCGAACAGAGTCTTGGAGATCTTACATACCGATCGTCAATTGGATACCGGTTAGCATTTAAAATGAACGCTTGTGATATAATTTTTTTTATATTCTTTCGTAATTAAAGAAAACTTTCATTAATCTCTCGTTCACAGATACGACGGATTATACAAAGTCGTTGAATATTTTCCACAAAGAGACAAAAACGGTTTTGTTGTATGGCGATATCTTTTACGAAGAGACGATCCAGCCCCGGCGCCCTGGACGAGAGAGGGCGCGAAAAATATTACCGGTATGAGCTTCAAATGGCAATCTCGGACAACTGACAAGCACATGAGGGAAGGAGAGTCCGGAATCTCAACACCGCTAACGAAAAAATTTAAAGAAAGTGATAGTCCGGACAAAGAACTTTTTGGATTCGTCGAGCCTCCAAGAACGCGCACTCTATCACCAAATTCGGAATTCTGAATCGCGTATTCAGAAGTGAGAACTTTTCATATTTTTTAATAATCTTTTTCATTACAACTATTTTCATAGTTTTTGTTTTAATATAATCTTAATTGTTTGTTGTAGATATTTTCGTGTTTGCTGTCAAGATATCGTTCACATACCTATTACGATCCGATACAGTCACAATATTTCTCTTGGCTGGTTTAGAAGGATATTTTGAGCAGAAGTATGCACGTGTCCAACTTGTTATAAAAAATTAGACGAAAATGACTAAGATCTTGTTAACAAGTCTTTGTTATCGGTTTTTTGTATCGTTTTCCCAGTTACGAAAAAAACTATATTATTCCTGTCGTCACTCGTTTGTTATCTTGAAAACGAGACAAGCTTTCCGCGATATGATGATTGGAAGACTTTTCGAATGGGGATAACACGGTAATAGTGTTTAGTAACTTATCGCAAATAACAAAGACGATATATAGACATTTTTTATAGAAATTTTATTTTCTTTCAAGTTAATTTTCTAAAAAGAGTTTTGTCATTTTAAGTTTTAAACAAGAACGGAGACTGTTTTATTTCGTTAGTCACGTTGTGGTTTCACTGATCACGTTTCGAGTGAAAGCGGTAAAGGATTCTCCGGTACAAGAGATGCATCGAAATGATTTAATTTTTTTTTTTTTCGTCATTAAAATTCGTTTGTTTTGCGTCTATA
Source organism: Cremastinae sp. B BG-2022a (assembly GCA_030522605.1). Taxonomy (NCBI): domain Eukaryota; kingdom Metazoa; phylum Arthropoda; class Insecta; order Hymenoptera; family Ichneumonidae; species Cremastinae sp. B BG-2022a. Next base: position 49,168 of record JAPYYX010000406.1, on the reverse strand, counting down.
CGGTGGCGAGCTCACGAAGCAAGTTCTTCAGATTCCTGGGGAAAATATTCACGATAAAGTCGAGTCGGAGTGACGAAAGACCAAAAGGGGAATGGAGGATATACATACGTACATAGTTGAGTCTCGCTGCGCGTACAATGCGCGCCAACTGGTTTACCGTTGGTTTTTTTTTTCTTGCCTTTTCGTCCCTAACCTTGCAGCGAGCGCGCGTGCTCGCGCTTGATGATAAATATCGTACGATCCCCGCAGCTTTCACTCGAGATCATTTTTTCTTCTTTCAGTCATTTTTTACAACGCATCTTCGCGTATTAAACGGTTTCGAGAATAAAACGCCAGTTCGAGACTATTTCGATTTCTTTTCGAATCTTTTGGTTACGTAATCGAAAAAATTGTCGATTCGTTCGGCTGTTATGTTTTTACGTTTTTATTTACGATCAAATTGATGTTTATTTTTTTTTTATTTTCGAAATAAATGATTGAATGTTACGAGATTTTTCTTTTTTCAATTTACTCTCAATCTTGAATTAATTCTAGCCCGCATGCAAGTCGAAGATGGACGAAGGGAGATGCGACTGCTCTCGAGATCGTTGACCTTCGTCCAAGAGACCTTTGTTCAATTCTCCCGTCCTCTCCGTCCATTAATAAAATTTCACCCGTCCGCAATCAACTCGGAGCTGATAGACGGCCACTCTCACGAGTCTTCTTAACTGTAAATAATTTCATTCTCGGTTTAGCGGTGCGAGAGGAAAGCATATAATATACGTGATAGTGGACCACATTGCAAGTTTCGATCGAGGCTCCTTTTATTAGTATTTGTTTATAACATATTGCTCAAATGTAATACAGTCAACTTTCTCTCCGAGTGAGAAACACCGTTTCTTCTTTTCCTCACGCGTCAATCATCGAGCCCACGTGCATTTACAAAATCAAAGAGATTTTGTATAGAGACGAATATTACACTTTTTTGAAGTGAAACTTTTAGTGTTTCGGAGTAACCTCTCGTATGTTTACGTTAATTTTTATGGGACCGCTACTGGCGAACTGTAATTGTCGGTCACAGCGACACCAAGTCCTGAAGAAATGTATAGGAATTTTTGGGACGAGTGGAAATTTGCAAAGAGAGAAATGGAGTTGAAGAATTTTTTCAATGAACGCTCTATGCCGGGTATACAAAATTTATGCAAATAGACGATTTATTCTACAGAGACAATGCCAACGGTCAGTTTGAGAAGAGATGAGACTCTCATTGTTATTTATGTCTCAGAACCATCATAAGTGTACATTTTATACGAATAGATATTATTACATGGAGAAAAACAGATGTAAATATTTTTTTACGAACAAATAAGACACGACGTCTAACAAAATCGATTGAATATTTAATAGCACCCGTTCACCGAATCCCAGGTCGAAATATGCATATCGACAGGTTGATGTTTCCAAAGAGCTAACTTGTATCAAAATGCAAATGAATTTGATTTCCGGATCGGAGCGTAAAAGAATTCGACCTCAATGATTCGAACGGTCAATGTCGTTCGTCGTTGGGAATTTGCGCGTGAATCTCCACGTTAGAGACGGAGAAGCGAGGAGAAAAAAGATGTTGCGAAGATGTGACGTTTTTTGTTTTTGAGGTTGGATGTCCGTGCGGGACGGAGCGGAACTAATGTCAATGAAAAAGATCCAAGCGACTGACCCAAAACTGTAAATTACACGTATTTTTATTCCTTTTGATCTATTTGCGGAATGTTCTTGGAAGGATCTTTCGAGAATCCATCAGGTTTGGACGCCTTCGCGCAGTCCGATCTCCCGCACGGTGGACGCAACAGCCACCTAACCTACTTCGAGCCTCGCTCTCTCTCCCGATGACGTCATGAATCCCATCGCGATCGTTCAATTCGAGCGGCTTCGCCGTTTGCGGAAACATTCGCTCTGTTTTTGTATCGATCCTCTCTTTTTATCCCGATTGAGTCACCCAAATAAATGTACCCAAGTCGCATTTACAAAATTTTTGGCGGGACATCCGCGCTCTCGTTTTTTTTAACCTCGCGAAACGTTGACGAACTTTCGATCGTAAATGGAGCTTGACACGATTGAAAGTAACGTCCATTAGCGGCGATTCCCGTAATTATCGCTTCCGAACGAAATGATATCTCGTATGATCGGTGAAGCTGCTCGCTCCAATTTTAAGCGGTAAACGTTTTATTCACGCGCGTACGAGAGTCGCGCATACGCTGCGGCCGATATCGGAAGTGGAACTCGCGCCGGCTCGGCTATACCCAAACAATGTCAATTTCTCTCGTCTATCTCTTCCACTTTCTCAGTACGTAAAACGCGTCTTTCGCTCTTTATATTATATCCGGGGTGATTTTACACTTGAATTATGCACGTATTAAACAATTTATTCTAATTATCTCAATTTTTATTCAATCTTCATATTTTCGCTCGACGAAAAAATTACTTCTGTCATTTTTTACGTCCAAATTTTTTCAAGGTCAAGACAGTAAATTCCACGAAATCTTGACACCTCGCAACAAAGGTCAAACGTTTGTGAATAATAAAATTTAGAGATTTGTCTCAAGACTTGTCAGTATATTGATCGAATATACGTAATTATATCTCTTGTTACTTACTATGCAATTTTTTAAGGCTTTTGTTTACAAAAGGGGAATCGTTCATGAGCTTCGCGTCTCTTGTTTCGTAATACTACAACTTACGAAACCGTATTTTTTTCTCGTATTTGATTTTTTTTTCCGTGCGGGTTGTGTTAAGTTGCAACAACATCGGTTACGAGGAGGTTATCGCTGATCTTGTGTCACGCGAGAGCCTAATTGACCCGAATTATCAAAATACATGTACGTACTAGACAAATATTGGGATATTTGCGTTCGACTAGAAAAATCTTCATTTTGCGATGTTTTGGTAGAAATAACGTACGGAAAACCAATCATTGGAAAATATGTTTGTTTCTTGACTTCGTTTTTCGGGACATATGTGAAAGCTCTAATAAAACGACGACTTTCGTGAACTTTCGATGAACTGTCATGAATTGCTTTTGCGTCTCTTTTCAAGGTTGAAATTGAGAAAACTTGATACACAAAAAAATGTAATTTGAAATTTTCTCAGTTTTAAGGGTGTTCAGTCCGAAATCGCAAATGACGATGAAATTCCAAAAATTTGCTACGTTCTTGTGTGAAGTATTTGAGAGATCGTGTACAAATTTTATGAAGATTAGGAGACTGGCTACTGAGAAATTAGAATTCGCAAATTACTATGGAAACTGAAGTAAAATCGCAATTATTTTTTAAAAATTTTTTGGTTGCAATAAACGGTGCTAAAAATATGAAAAAAATCTATGAAATTCAAATTCAACTTTTGAATGGAGCAGTAGTCAACAACCTTAAGACATAAATAACGTGGGAATTATTAAAGAGACGATAGTGAATGCATTCAGTTCAGCACTACTTTGATTTTTTAATATTTACACAAAAACAACCGTTAAGATTGAAGAAGAAATGAATAAGGCTAATTTACTCACGATTGCTTGAATGCAAATGGATAAAATCGGAGTTTCCGGTAATTTTGTTCTCTTTTGATGGCGGACGAGGAATCCGCGTTACGTGAACTATCGCAGCACTAAAGCGTCGACGAAAAATTGGCGAACTAAAATTTAAAAAATTTCCTCAGGATCACCGGTTAAAATTTCTTTTTTGTTCCGTTTTATATAGTATTCACCATCGCAGCTGCACTGATTTTTCACCAGATCATAGGGAGTTATTGTATTGAAATGGGAAAAAGGAATTGAGACACGACAGCCGCGAGCAAACACTTCACCACCCACCTGCCCGTGTTGACGGCTCGGCGTATACTGCGGTGCATCGGCTCCCTCGCGCCGATCGCCAGTTCTCTCGACTGTCCCGCTAAACGCGTTTGATTTCCCCGGACGCCCGGATTGGCCAATTTTTCGGTTCAACGTCCGAATCAATCTACACATAACGAACAAACGAAAAACTAACGAAATGAAAATTCATAAGAGTTAATTATTAAAAACAAAAAACTAGTCGAAAGAACGAGTTCCGGTTTTTTCATGTTTTTTTTTGTTCTTCACATTTTTTCTCTCCATTACATCGGTAATCTGTTTCTTTGATGCTCCGTAATTTGTGGTAACGTAATTCGAGGTAATCACTGAATGGAAATCGACTGCCAAGAAATGGTCGAAAAAATGATTTCAAAGAATCACAAAAGTAATGAGACGCGACGTGAAATCACTTACCTCCCCTTTTCTGGCTGAACCGTTCGGGAATTATGTTTTTTGTCTCTACCGTGCCACAGGGAGGACTTGGTCGGTATTAGGATCCCGTTATCGTGTAATACACGGCTTTGCGAGATGGCCTCGACCTCTCGATGAATATGTATTCAAATTTTCTGGTATCTTGGCTTCTCCATTACGAGATCAATCACTGTTTATATTCACAGTAAATATATAAAGCATGTTATAGACTAAATTGGCTCAGAATTTTTTTCAATCGAAACATCAATTGTTTTGGAGTAATCTATTTTTTATAGTTTTGTTTAATATTCTCATATTTCAAAATGTAAACATTTTGTAGCGTACTTTTGTTTTCTATTACGAGCAACGGTCAATTTCCTAAAGAATAGCAAATAAAGAATAAAAAAAATACTTTGAGCAACTTTTCTAATTTTTCATTTCAATTGAACCGTTGTAAGTCACTCTGATTTCTTTTTTATCGGTAGAATCAACGTCGATAATACAGAGAGCGGACTTATTGTTGGTCGGTAAGGTAAATTCTTAAGTTATCGACGATCTGGCTCGGTTGGTAAAAAAGAACGAATATGTTACATTGGAGCGCCGCGACTGAAACGTTGGGGTTGCTCCGCTCCGATTGGTTGCCCCGCATTGTGTACATGACAACCAGCGGTGCCGGCGCCGTGTGCATCGTGAAACACAAGTTCTCCGGTCCCTTACCAACAATCATTCATTCACCGTTCGGCCAGGAGTGCGTGAGACTTTCTTCACGCGTTTCGGAGCTCCGATCTAACAGATCGACAAATTTATTCGAGCATTTGTATGTTACGTGAATATCTCGAATTCAAATCGTGTTAACTTCGCATTCACACGTGTACTTGTCGATGTAACGTAAAAAGTGTATTATTTATTTATTTGTGAATCTGTGCGAAAATTAGAGACCCGGAGGAATCGAGCGGGAATATGCAATGCCAATGATTTTTTGAGCTTTCGAGGTAAGATTTTTAAATTTTTTTTACCACGGAAATTATCGTTGAACTTTTCAAGATTTTTTGAAAAAATAAGTATACGAGAAGATTTTTCAATAAAAATGCTTCTGAAGAAGAACTGAGGTTACAAAATGAAGCTCTTTCTGAAAAACTTTATTTTTTAAAAGAAAAAATTTTTTTTGCGTGTGTGAAAAAAGGAAACGCAAAAATTGAGAAATTTTGAGCGATCGTATAAAATTACCGTAGTTTTCGATTACGTGAGAGAGATATCGCGATTCAGGGTTGAAAAGAAAGAGAGAATAAAAGTTATTTTGTATACACATATAGTCTACAAAAGCGTCATGTGGTAGGTTTACACGCGACGACCTGCGGGCTACGATGATTTCGTACTTCCGGGAGAGAAGGCAGATCATTATATCGCATGTGATGGTCTAGCTGCATTATAATCATAAGCCGGCGAAAACTTTCCACGCGCCAGCTTGCTAGTCAACTTCTCGAATGAACGCGATATCCCGCGCTAAAAGTGCGAGGGAAAAAAAATTGCCTCGCATCCGTTCGGGAGCGCGTCAGCGTGATCTCCGCTTTCGGCTTTTTTCCGCGCGGTGTCGCGACGCACAATTCGCCTAGTTGCCGAAAAAACGAATCCACGAAAAGAGAAAAAAAAACACTCGCGGAAAAATAATACCGGAAATGAGATAAACAAAAAATGTGCAGAGAGGACTCGTCATTTTTCTGTTTACTTTACGAAACAAGTTTAGCTGCGTTTTTTTTTCGTAAAAATATCTTTCGCGAAGTTTTTCAATCCTAACCTCGATGGTCATTTTGTCGAACGTGAATTTGCGTACCGGGGTAAGATTCGAAGATTGCGCGACTGCTCGGGAGTCGCTCGTGAGGAATATTCAGACGCGAGGGTAAATGGAATAAAGCTCGAGATATGTATCGTTTTGGATGCTCACAAAGGATCGCCATTATAATACCCAAATGCAATTTTCTTTTGTTTTCGTCATCATCTCGCTCGGGTACGTAACAATGCCCGCGCGAGTCTAATCATGTTACCTGAGGGAGGAAGATAAAAAAATATCACTCGAAATTCACTAAAAAACCGTTTTACTCCAAATATTTAAATATTTTTTAAATTTCATGCTGTACGTAATTCGTACCATTTATTTTCTCGAATAACCCATTAAAAATTGAATTTAAAAAAAATGTTATTCCGTTGGTCAGCTGAACTTTCCAATTGAACTTTTGCGTCCCTGAACTCCACGAGATCGTTACAGACCGATTGAAGATTACAGTCCCAGCATTCACCGAGGAGAAAAATTCGAAAAAATAAAAAGTTACTTCCACACGTTCGCTTATTTTTTTTTCGTTTCCTTTTTTTTATTCTTTCATTCGTGAATGCTGTGACTGTAATGTTTTATAAATATACATGGAATGAGGAGAGGAAAGAAAAAAAAGGAAAAACTGGATTTATCGGAGCTTAGATCGGGACGTGTTGGACAAAGAGGCTCGTTCAACGAGGAACGTGGAAGCACGTGGACCTTTTCACGTTAATATACGTATACGAGCAAATTGATACAAAAGGCTCATTTGATCGTCAATGAATGAGAAGACGCTTTCGCGGTTTTTTCTATTTCTTCATTCCCTCGTGAGTTATTGATTTTTTTTTCTCACGCATATAAATCGAAAGTGACAGTACCGTGATATTTCGTTCCGCAACTCATCGATTGCGATTTCTTTTTCTCCATTCCGCTACAGTCCACTTTGCCGCAGTTTAAATTCTTGGGACTCACTTATACTTTAATTAATTAAAAAATTTTTGCCGACGTTCTATCGGCGAGTTCATAAATTGTTTTTCAGTTGACAAGAATATGTGAAATAAATTTTTTTCAAACTTTTCATTGCATCAAATCACGGGAGTGAACATTTTTTTCTGGAAGATACGATCGGGATTATCAGAGCACTTTAACAAATTTCCTTGACACCCTTCGGAGCGATACGATCTCGATACCATCAGTAACCGGAAAGAGGAGAAAAATCGATTGCTCCTGTTTTATCTTTGATTCCGAATTTCTAAATTTGAATTTTTTCATGAAATTGAGTTCGAATTTGGAACTCGACATTGTAAAAAAGAAAATTTTGTATCGCTGTCAGAATATTTTTAGTATTTTTAACAGATTTAAAAATAAAAAATAACCGAGGCTTGCCATAGATTCGTTTCCTTATACGGATTATACGAGTTATCGAATAAAAATCAGGAAAAGTCGAGTTTATAGAGGATTGTAAAAATATGTCGTTGACCCGGATTTTTTTGAGAGAAAAGAAAGGATTTTCTATTTTTTATTCTTTTTTTTAATATTTCTTTATTTATGGATTTTTCATGAGCTGCGATGATTCTTTTTCTTCGACGTGAATGTTCTCTCGTTTTTTGAGGACAATTGTTTCAACCAAAGACCTCTGTAGTCGGGGTTGCAGCCTTTTCTGCTATAAGGTTTCTCCCCGACGTCTACTGTGCTTTAACATTTCTATTTATGAATCTTGAATACGCACTGCTCATTCAATAATGCTCAATACGTTCTCATCGATTAAACAAAAAAACACTCCGGTATTCTGTATGATGGAATCACAATATTATTTTAGGACACTCCTTTCAAATTACGAGAATTTTCTGATAAAAGAATGTTGCACCCATACAGTCTCAACCAAAAATCAGTGACTTTTGAAAATTTTTATAATCATGATCTAGGTGGAAATTTGAGATAAAAATGATCTGAAAAATTAAAAGTATGCAAAGTGTACAGGAAACGCTTATTAATTAAATAATTACGGATATTTTTAAAAAATCGCTCTTTTTTATGTAAAATGAGAATGTTAAAAAATGAATTAGCGAATGATCGCAAATATATTTCAATACTAAAATAATGAAAAACATTGAACGAAAACGCGTTCTGGCTCGCTGACCCAATATTGAGTTTTATCACTCGGCAGATCGGAAATTAAACTCTTTCGTTAGAATCGTGCGAAACAGGAGTGCTGTGTCGGTACAAAAGGTAGAAAAAAAAATCGATTGCGCAACTTCGTGAGCGATTTTCACAATACAGCAAAAGAAGAAACGGGCTCGTGCCAAGTGTAATCGGTGATCCTAATTTTGACGAGATCCTTAAATCTCTCGACTAAGCGACTTATCGCTCCGAAGAATCTGGAATACTTTGGAACTTTCGTGAAAACTTTCCCGGTGAACAAAAAAGGAGAAAAAAAGGCGAAATGATCATCGCGATAAGGAAAAGTACTTTCTCGTTATTGAGACGATTCTTGGACTTTTTTTTCTCGTAACAAAATATATTCTTCATTTGATCACTAGATAATTTTTTTTAGCCTCCAGGAAATTGTGTTTATTTAAAGAATTATTTTATTATTTATTTATTGTTATTTCAATTGAATAGAATTATTATTAATATATTGATAAAATATACAATTATTTCAAATTATTCATTGAAATTTATTTCTCCGAGCAAGAAAATATTTTGTGGAATGTAATAAATAATTACATTTGTTAAAAATTCAATGCTGGAACTAACAGAAAAGTAAACGGGAATAAATAAAAGAGCCTAATAAATTCCAAGAATATAAGAGAAAATTCGATTGTGGCGGACGAAATTTGTGATCGCTCATTTAAATTCCGAGGATGAGGTATGAGTAATGCGATAGTTTTCCATCGTGAATGCTTCTCGTCTGGCTTAATGTCGTGCATTTTGTTCCGCGAGCGTAGGTGACTCTCGCCAGGTGTATACACAACTGTGCCCGTCTATCCATCCTCTTCTAATTCACTAACCCTTTTCTTTCTCTCTCCGATGTTGACCCTCTGCTCGAATCATCGAAGCGTAACGTTCAGTCGGCCACCGACAAGTAGCAGCTTTTCGTTCTTTCAGCGAGTCTGCCATCAACGAAGCGAGAGAGCTCTGTTCACAAAAAAAAAGAAAGACAAAAAACAACTCATTTGCTATTTTAATTTATTATTTTTAATTTTTTATATGATTTTATCATTTTCATGTAATATTTACATCAGTATAAATTTTTTTTAATTTTTCTTTCCCACAATCCGGAACGTTGATAACTTTGAAAAAAAAAATTTTGTGGGCATGAGATTTTTTCTCTCGTGCAAAGATTAGTTATTACTACCATGACAATTCCTCGTAACTTTCACGTGGTATTTTCAATAACGCGGGCGCGTGTGACCACGACGAAGCAACGAGTCACGACCACCTTTTTTTTTCTCTTTCTGTTAGTTTTTTTTTCTCTTTCCATTTTTTGTCCTTTTCTTTTGCTGTCTCTCTCTTTCTTTCGCTGTACGTGTCATTTTCTTGCACGTTTTCGACCTTCCCAAAAAAATTCTATAAGGATGTTCGGGGCACGATTGAAGATATTTCTTCCCATCGCGACTCTCGTCGGGACTATCTCGAAATCTTTCGCGTCCGTTCGGTCGAAAAAAAGTACTTGGTACCATTTGCTGGTCATTTTTATCTTATACAAAGATGTCGAGACAATCAAATTTTAACGACACAATGAATTATGAGAAAATTATAACAATTGTGATTTTTTTTAACAAATTTCGTAATGTTCAAAAATTATGTATTAAAATTTGATGAATACACAGTGAAGTATCAAATTATTCGTAAAGTACCAAATTATAGAGTACGATTTTTGACAAAATTTAAAAAATTAAAATAGTATATGAAAAAAAAGAATAAAAGAAAATTTTAATAATTATGCATTTTTTATCAAATTTCGTAATATTCAAATAATATGTATTGAAATTTGATGAGTACACAGTAAAGTACCAAATTGTTAGTTGAGTACCAAATTATAAAGTACGATTTTTGACGAAACTTAAAAAATTAAAACAGTATATGAGAACTGTAATTAAAAACGGATAAATAGGAAGATAATTGAGAAAGAAAAATCTGAAAATCATCAAAAAAAAGAATGGAGAAAGTTATGAGAGAAGAGATTTCCGTATAATTCCCACGAGGAGATCGACGAAGCTCGAAAACGCGTCTGGGCAATAAAAACGAGTATAAAAAAGACAGAGTGGAGCGTGCACGGTCAGTAACGTCTTAATTATCTAAAATTATATCTCAACGAGGGCGGGGGCGATAAAAGTCTCAAAGTAGATGGCGCACTCGTGAATGAAAGAAAAAAAAGTCGTCGAATACCGGAAGTTTGACGGAATTTTATTTTCATGCGTTTTCGTAGGGTTAAAAATAGCGAAGGGCGTCGTACGCGATATACAAAGTAGCGGAACTTTGGATCTTTGAGATTACGGAAAAGGAGTAAAAATTAAAAATACATAAAAAACAAAATGGCTGAATTCATCAAAAGCCTCTGGGAGAGCAGAGAGTAAAAATATACCGAGATTTCTTGGACCCTTGTGGGAGAAAACACTCGAGAATATCTCTCGATTCGTCGAGTGCGCGATCTCGTTAATCTTGAAAAATAATAAAAGATGGCGTGGGAAGTCGAGTGTGGGGTAGGCTTGCAAATTCCCCCTTTTCAATTCATTTATTTTTCTCTTTCTTTTTTATTCTTTCAATTTCGACACGAGATCGAGCGGAGGACGAATCGTCGAGTCAAAAAAAGATTCGTACTCAAAAAAGTTACATACATATTAATAATAAAAACAATTTGAGCACACTAAAAACATAATGATAATTTTTGCTTATATAGTCCTACAAGAAAATGTGTGGTGTGTGATCCTTTCATGCGAAAAATATTAAATGTTTTAACGGGAATTTTTGTTTAGCACGTTTTTCGTTCTTTTGTGTATGCGTATGGTCTGACAAAAAAAAACAGAACAATAAGACGACAAATAAATTCTCTCATTTCGGAGTTGCCAGTGTGGTTGTCCCCTCGGAGACAAATTAGAGAACAAACACGCCTCGCTCTCTTGTTCTTCTTCTTTTTTTTCAATCGCGCTCTCTTTCTCTTTCGAGAGATTTCTCAGTGATTAACGAGGCGAGTTGACACTATAAACGACGAGCTACGCCAAAAATACTTCCAGAGTTCGTAAATATAGTGACTGCTTTATTTATTTTTCAACAAAATTTAAAGCGCAATTAATTATTTATTAAAATGGAATTGCGATAAAAATTTATAACAAAATTATTATTCTAACAATTTTCCTTGACATTTCCATTTTGAAAATACGTTTTTTACCATTTCAAAATTTTTCATAAATATTAGGGAGAAGAAATGATTTTTTATTATTTGAATAACATATTTTTCTTCTTGAATATTCTGGTTTTAAGAGAAGACAAATAATCGCCATTTAAAATCTTGTCTAAAAAGATAAGATTTTAGCGAGAGAGGACGAAAGGGAGAAAAAACGAAGGAAAAGTGTAAACAGAACTTTAACGAAGTGCGTTTTTGTCGTAACAGCGAGAAAGATCATAACTCTGATCTAGTATTTAATGTACACAGCAATTTAAGGTTGTTGCTGTGCTCTTGTAACGTTTTTTTTTCTTCGCTCTGCACCAGCGAAGCTAATCAGAACTTTAATTATTCTTTTTTTTTCGTTAATTTTTTTTATTCGCTCGAGAGATAGTCCATTCTTGTTCTCTTGTCTCGCAATGATCTCGCTCCTCGCGTAAGTCGCACAATTGTGCGTGCATTCGTATGGAAATGCTTAATAATTGGCCTCACAGCTGTTTCTCTTCTCAGATCCTGTCTGTCAACCCTCAGAGGTCGACCAGAAGGAAGAATAATTTCGTAGAAATTTGCTAGACGAAAGAATTTGTACGTTTTGTGGAAAAAAAAAGTCAGAAACGAGTTTTAAGCGCTTTTTCGCTGAGAAAATCTCGTGAGAACGGTCGTAATTTTTTTCCATTTTCATGTTTCATTTTTTATTTGTGTTTCGGAAAAAGTTTGAAGAGTGATAAATTATGTTTTGGCTAATTTCAAATACTTTTTTAAAAATAATTTCTATTTTTTTATATAACTTTTTGTTTTTCTTTCTTATATACGCGCGCTACGTTTTTCCTGGTAAGGAAATAATTTCTTGGAGGTTTTTTCCACCTTAAATACAGACCTGCAAATGTTTGGTGTTAAAAAGAGATTTTTTATCGACCTCTCTCGAAGGACTAGAGAATGATTTCCCTTTTCCACTCCAATTTTCGGTCGCTGCATCGAATTTCTTATCTACGTGGAGAGGATGAGAGATTGAAAGAGGAAACCTGTTGGCTGCTCGTGTGAGACGACGTGATTGCATGTGTTTGATCAAACAAAAGCTAGCTCCGTAATATCTCGGCTTCGCTCTCTCCACCTTCTCCCTTTCCTTTTCACCGCTATCCCTGTTTACATCAATTTCGTGTGTACACTTGTACCGTGATAGGACGTCCATTCTTCTCCACGAACATCCTTTTTCTGGAAAGAAAAATCCTGGAACTCAAAACAACACTTTTTAAAGATTTTATATTTTTAAACGTGAAAATCTCTCGCAACTGTCGACGCCATGAATGAAAACAGCCGTTGACGAAGTCAATTGATCAACTTCAATTCTCCTAATAATTTTTTTACAGTAATTTTCAGTGGAATATTTTTAAGTGCAGTAATCATTATTTTTCCAAAAAGTAACTTTTTCGAAATTTTTTCATGCGGACTGTCATTTGACTACAGAATACTTGATCACCTTAAGAAATTTTTATTAAACTATTAATTATGGAAATATCTAATTTTGAGAATATTGAAAAATAACCAGGACAGAACCAAGTTTTCAATATTTATGTAAATTCTGTACATCTTTAAACAAATATTTTTATATTTCAAATATTCAAACAAAAAACCCCGATGTATAATTTCTGTACTCTCGAAAAAATGTGCAATTTTTTACACACATTTTTTCTTTCCTTCAAATTGAATGGGCCTCGTAAAATTAACTCCGTGCATTTGTTCCAGTCTTCGAGTATATTCTCTCCTAAGTCCGGAGTCTGCGAATCACCGCGCGGTAGTCGACAAAAAAATAGAGAAAGAGATCGCGAGCGCCTATTACTCAAAAGTAACGGGTTTGCGCTTTTTAGAGAAAACGTTGTTTAAAATCCGAGCGCGGCTCGTGTGTGCACGCGAGTTTTATGAGCTGGGAACACACGTAGCACGATCGTAACACCACGTAGAACAAATAACCGTAAAAGTTTCGGACATACCCCGAGATCCGTGACTGGGTGACGAGAGGGCGCCAGTCGAAAATTCCTGAGAAAAGAATTTCAAAAAAAGGAAGTGACTGAATACTCAAAATTTTCGTCGAACGGGGAATTTATAACAATAATAAAAAAAACAGTTATCCCATTTCTGATTTAAAGCAGACGAATAAAATTTTTTGAAAAATCCGAAAATACAAAAAAAAAATTTTTTTTTGGAGTTGAAAATTCGCAGTCGCGGTCTGACCGCGAATTACGTGATAACTTTCGATAGAATATAATGAGAGGGACAGATTTAAATGTGCTCGAACGGGCGAAAGTCACGAATTTACGAATTTTCAGATTGTATTTGCGTTTGGTCCGTGCGTAATTGTATAGTTCGAGAAAGGAAAACGGAGGGTGGAAAAGAGCTCGAGGAGTATGTACAAACAGTCCGCGATACTAAATTACGACGGATGAGATTCTTTCGCTCATGTTTTTTTTTCCTCCCGCACATTTTTCCCCTCGAATGCCAGTGACGTGAGCCCTCTCGTACTTTTATTCTTATACTTCTGGAACGTAACCCTATACTTAGCGGGTAATCGCCTGGCGATATACCATACTTATTAGCGAATATAATGATCGCGGGCGCTCTCTCGCGACGCTGGTTGGAACCTTCGAAAATCCCGCCGTGCCGCGTTCTCGCTGATATGCGACGAGCTTTCGGCCATACTTCTTTTTCATTTTATTTTCTTCATTCTTCTATATTATTTTTTTCCGATTTTTTGGTCTTGTTATTCATCCTTTGCCTATTTCTTTGTCTCTTTCTCTCCACTCGTTCCCTCCACAGCCATCACGAATCATCGGCGAGAACCGACTTCATCTTTTTTTCTATATATCTGTCTTACTTCCCCTCTCACGCTTCTTCAGGCCTTCGTGCTTCGTATATCATTATCTGCTTATCCGGGCTCGTGTGGGTAACCTTCTTAAAGTCTCAGGACCGTACACTCATTCGAGCTCCAACTCGTTCTTTTATTTTTTGTCCTCCTTTCCTTTTCTTCCCATACTTTTGATTTTCTCTCTCTTTCTTTCTCTCTCACGTTGTTTCGGAATTTTCTATCGTTATCCCTCGCATTGAACTTCCCAACGAGAGCTACGTATTTGTCTACGTACTCCTCGTATAACGAGAATATTCTGGTCTTTGGTTTTCCGAACATTTTTTTCATTTTCTATAATCTGGATGATATTTTCTGATAATTGGAAACTGGATTATTGATCTATAGATCATAATCGAGTTTCGATCAATTATTGATAGAAAAAAAATTTGGAGATGCCGGGGATCGAACCCGGGGCCTTTCACATGCAAAGCGAACGCTCTACCACTGAGCTACATCCCCGTTCAAAAATGAAGCGCGTATTTGTTGTATATCAAGAAATCATGCAATTGTTTGTCTTAAATTCTCTGTTCAGAACAAGGTTTTTAGTTTTTTCGATTTCTTCATAGTTTAATTTTATAATAAAATCATTTTTGTCGTTTAGTTACTGGATTTACTGCGTATAAATGAAAAAAAATTGTCCAGGAAACATCAGTATGTATTAACAATTCTTTAAAGCGATAGAATCATGAGAAAAATACCTCTGGAATTTTGTTTGTACTCTAGATTTGCATTTTCCATTTATCATTTTTCTCTCTTATGATTCACTTAACTACGTGATTCCCGTTTCCGGTTTGAACGAGCCTCGTTGACGTCTTGTTAATAAAATCTCGCTGCACGCAACTGAAACCTGTATTTAGCGCGTACTAAAATCCACAAATGAAATGAGAATTTGAACATGAGCAATTATGAAAAAGTCCACTTGAATCGGTTTTGATTTTTCTCACGATCTTTGGATGAATTATTTCGGATTGCGAAAAAATTATTCTTCAGTTAATACGATACGAAAAGATCTTCGAGATTTTTTTACCATTACATTTTTTTCATCTTTTCCAATTGAAATAGTGAAAAATTATTATTTAATTTTTTTCATTTTGAAAAATCGATCGTAATTTTTTGTTTATGATTCGAAGGATATTTTTGGCGATCATCGGATAAAAATTCAATTAAACAGTAATTGGATAATGGTTTGGAATGGGACTGAGAACAAGTCGAGTTGTTTCGAAAAATTTATATAATAGACGAGACGCAGTTTTCGCTAATCGAGAAAGCTCGTCGAGACTCAGTATTGTCGAGACTAATTGCCAAATCTAATTTAACATCAGGTCAAAAGAGTTGCCATCGGTTTCGAGACAAATTGGAAAGAGGATTAAACGAGCACAAATTGTTAACCATTTGTAATCCTTCAATTCAATTTGTATTTATTACTTCCATGCCTTCGAAAATTGGCGAAAATTTTTTTCGAAAAATAGTTATTCAATTTTAAAGCCCTGCCCAATTGGAAACGGATAAAAAATAAGTAACGTCGATCGAAATGAAAAAAAAAACTTAAATTCTCCAGTTTATAAAATAAAATTCCTGAAAGTCTGCCTCCCAAATAAGCTTTTGTCACGGTGTGACCCTTTTTGGAAATTAGCCAAGTGTTTGGAGTGTGAGCGAGTGGCGTCTCGCGGCTCAAAAGCGGGAGGCACTCGAAATACGTCTCGCGAGGCAACACGTACGTTTTCGAGCCGATGGAAGCGCGCAACTCGAATTAGGGAGAGAATAATCTTGGACATAAGGCTCCGACTGGCGCCTCCGCTTTATTTTGTCTCTGTGAATTCTTCGACCATATTTTTCTCCCATTTCAACCGCAGACGACGTTATCCACGAATAATTACAACGACGATCCTGCCTGCTATTTCTCTTTCATTTCTCCTCACATCGTTTTTTTCAATTTTGTTCTCTTTACATCAAGTTTTGGCTTCAGTCCAGTAGTATTTTGTACCAATAAGTATACAAATTTTTAGAGATATCGTTTAACTAAACGTTCGCACTGAATTAGATTCTGCTGCCTCGTCAACGAGCCGTCAAAAGACAATTTAATTTAACCTCTTGCTTATTGAGTATTTTCATAGTATAAAAAAATCTTAAATATAATTTTGAAAAAATCTTTTTTTTTGCTAAGAAGTAAGAAATGGAATTTTTCAAGTTGTCAATCTTGAGAAAGATTTCTACGAGTTGTCCTTAAGGTCGAGAACGGCCTCGGCGGAAACGAGTTTTCCACGTGGATGAGAAGAGAGAGAGAGGAAGGATGCGCAAAAAGTTGTTCACCGCTCGAACGAAGAAAATACGAAGGGAACTCGAACAGTCGAGGACAAGAATGAGTGCAGGAATAGTTTTTTCTTCTTCTCTTTCCTCCTCTCCTCCTCAGTTCTATTCTTCTATTTTATCTCTATTGATGGTGCCATCATTATTTTTATAACTCTCGAGATACGATGTTGAAAATAATTTATAGTGCGACGATCCTCATTGATTTGAATCACTTGAAAAATATGAAAGAGATTAAAGTCGTTCTCTACGTCTCTAAGATTTATTTTTTCGTATATTTTTTGTAGCTTTTTTTTGTTCCGTTCTCTCATTTCGGTCACGTAGCGTCGTCGAAGGGTTGCGGCCAAGTGTCTCGCAGAATTTGATCAAGGGCGAGTTAAAACTTTTTTTCTGGCGTCGAAAAGAGAGAGAGGGAAGATTTCGATGCACGTGTCTCACCATATGCCGTCTATTCCCAATTTACTGGGTTGCCATCAGTGGTAGAGCCCATGAATGAGAGTCCACTCGAGGCGTCTCGTTACGCTCCGCGCACGCGTCCTTTCTACCAATTTACAAAGAATTTCGACTCACCTTTTATTTAAAAGTCATTCATTCGGATCCGATAACGAGCTTCTAAGTCTCCATTCTTTTTTCCCCCAAAGTCCTACCTTGTAATCAATCTTCACCCAAGACTCTAATTATTCAAAGTAAAACATTTTTTGAATCAATCTTTATTAATTTTGTTATTTGCCTTCAAATAACAAAAATCATTTTATCGTAATTTTAATCAAGTGAAATTATTTAAACAATTGTTTCGTTTCATTTTATTATGTAAATGGAATTATAAAAATAATTTCGAATGATTTTTTGCAATTTTTATATTAAAATTATTTATAAAAATGAATATTTGTTTAATTCTTGAGTAATTGTCAAGTGTGAAATGTAAAGAATTTATTTCGTACCTCTTTTCCTTCTCGTTTGGTGTAATGCACACGCGTGCATGGCGAAAGCCCTTAAGGCGGTTGATGA
This sequence comes from Cremastinae sp. B BG-2022a, assembly GCA_030522605.1. Classification (NCBI taxonomy): domain Eukaryota; kingdom Metazoa; phylum Arthropoda; class Insecta; order Hymenoptera; family Ichneumonidae; species Cremastinae sp. B BG-2022a. Next base: position 31,494 of record JAPYYX010000406.1, on the reverse strand, counting down.
GGAGCATCAGGTTAATTGGCGCCGGCTTTTAGAGTGCATGGCGCTTTAGCGTTGCGTAAGAAGAGACGACGGTAGCCCTACAAGCGTAAGATCTGTAGTATATAGGTAAGGGATATATAGATGTACGAGAGGCTTTACAAACTCGAGAACTAATTAACCATTAGACGCTTGGGCTAACCCGCTGATCGGCTCCTCACCTCATTTCTCCTCTCACGCTCACCCCTTTCGACTGTGAAAACGAAACCCTTTTCATTCTTGTCATTTATGTCTCTATGCTTTCTCGTTAACTTTAAAATCGTCACACAAGTTCTTGTATTTTCAAGTCGACAAAAATATATAGTAATAAGAATATCGAAAGAAAATTATGCTTTAGGGCAATGGCAAGCTAGAAAGTTACTAGATTTCGTATGTTTCGGATTTCTCTTTCAAAATCGAACAATTAAACTTTAAAAAATTATAGTATTTTCCTTTTGATCCCAAGAGTTGTCCTATGGCCCAATTTTTCATGAGAATTTACTTATTGTATCTTATCTAACTTATTGTATTTATCAATAAGTAAATTCTCATGAAAATTTGGACCAGAGGACAATTCTCGAGATCAAAAGGAATATACTCTAATTTTTTGAATTTTAATTATTCATCGATTTTGAGAGAGAAATTCGAAGTCCACGAAATCTAGTACCTAAGAGGGTTGTTCTGAAATGTATACAAAACAATAAGCTAATCTGACATAAGATATTATATAAAAAATAAATATTTTGCAGAACTTAAAAAATATTTCTTTGACGGAAAATTCCGCACACGTGCGAAAAAAACGAAAAAAAGCAATAAATCTTGGAGGATCGAGAATTCGTGGCCACCAACGAAGCTCCGATGCGCTCGCGAGGGGGTTCGAGGGTGCACGGACACGCCTCCGGAGCGATTCTAAAAGGCATACATTGTTTACCAGCTTTATTTTTCCCGAGGCGTACACACAAACGCCATATAGACGATATCAATAACAATTACATACGCGCGCATCGATATTATGAAAAAAAAAAAACGAAATAATGAAAATAAAAAGTAAAAGAATAATAAATGGCAGTTAGAAGGAGGTCGGAGGAACCTTGCCCACTTCCGTCGATCCCGAGATATACGCGCGTCATTTTTCTCCAACCAGCTCGCGGAAATTTTTATTATGGCTTACGTCTGTTACAAAAGCTAACCCTTTTTAATTTAACTCCCGAGAAGGCGGACAGAGGAGGTCGAGGATGAAGGAAAAACAAAAAGAGAAGGAGAACGGGACGAAAAATAAAAAAAAAGTACAAGCGACTGAGATCGAGAGAGAAAAAATTAAAAAATCGAGTCAGAGAGCGAGAGAGGATGGAATAAAAAATCCAAAAGAAATCGAGTGAGAGCGATATAAAAAAAATCGGATGAGCGCGTCGGAGGAAGAGAGGCAGAGATAAAAATGAAAAAAAGTGGAGTGAGCGCGAGAGAGAAAAAAGGGCGTATATTATATACCGCACGCGCGAGCGTGTATTTGCTCAACAATAAACCATGAGGGATTATAGGTTTTCTCTCTTTGTCCCTCCTATATATACCTTTCTCTCCTTCTCTCTTTCCTGAACAATAAAGCTGCGGAACGATAAACGATATTCCGTCGATGAGGCGGGCTCGGGACAAGGTCCTCGCGCATATAAATGCGCGGACATTCCGCGAAAAAAGTCGACAAAACAAAGAATCGCGAAAAGGAAAAGGAGAAATAAAAATTTCACGCGCTCTGAGACTTACAATTTTGCGTTCGCCGTTATCGAATCCGGATTAAAAGGACGCGCACGTCGTTCCGAGCGGTATACGAACTTTCAAGTTTCATACGCGTTGACTCATCGCATCTTCTATTTCATTTCTTTCTACAAATGTGTCTTCCATAAATTTAATTCTAACTACAGATATAATTTATATTTTTTAGGTAAATATGAGTAAAATATATTTTTCATAAAAATTATTTAAAAAATAAAATTTTATCGAGAATGCTCGATAAAAAATGAAGTTATAACTTCATTTTTTTTGAGAAATCAATGTATACTTCACTTTATCATGAAAATCGTAAACTTTTTCCATGTTCAGAAATAAATTTGAATTTACGAGCCAGGACGTGAGTAACAAATAATAAAAAAAAAACAGAAATAATAGAACCGTGAACGGCTTGTTTTTTTCCCACGGCGATGGAAGCGCCTCGCGCGGCCTCTGGCGTGTATTAAAATGCGCGAGCTGTTCTCCGGGATCCGCTAAACGGCGAAAGAATGTTTTCTTAAAAATCTGCACGTACGGCTATGTTTTGTGTTTACGCGCGATGCGTCGTAGAGAAATCCTTCGAAACGAGACGCGGCAGGCTCGAAGAAACGCGCGAGGGAGATAGAAAATCAAGAAAGAGAGATGAAGAAAAGTGAGGTTAGGCCGCGAAGTATGCGCGCAAAACCGGGCGCGAGAGCTTTCTGAATCATGCATCGGGCTCGCATCGCCGATACCTTCGATCTTTTTCAACGCCGCCATCTTTCTTATCTTCCCTCGCGTATTTTTGCCTCGAACGTGCACGGAAATCTATTCCCATGAAGTTTTTACTCGTGATTCATCATCCTCGGATCGATGAAAATAACTATCCTGCGTTCACCAATTTATTTCACTTATTTCGATACTTTTTTACGAGACAAATAAAATAATTCTTTATCTAAAACTAACGAAGAACATTTTATCAACCATTCTATTTTAATTGTATATTATTTTACTCATAAAAAAGTTCTACGGTCACATCCATCCCAATCACAATCACGTGACCATATCGTAAATAACGGATTTATCAATTAATAAATTAATTATCATCAAAAATTGGACCGTTTCACTGTTCTTTGGATCTTTTTCAGCTTCAAATTCAGCTTCAAAAAAGCGGTGATACATTCTTTTCGATCCAAAGAACGGCGATGGGGTCCAATTTTCGATGAGAATTCACTCATTAGATATTCCTATCACTAAAAAAAATCAAACAATCATAATAATATGTATACAATCTCGTTTTAATTAAAACCAAAAGACGAGGCAATTAAACTCGCCCGATAAAAAGAAAAAACGGCTGCAAAAATGACGAAATCCATTAACGGATCCGAAGAAAGCGCAAAGAGCGCAGTTACGAGCGAGATTATTAACCTGTCAATCAAGCACTACCCGTAATTCCGTAATGTTAATGCATCAAAGGTCGACGTAAGCGGGATACAGGGAGATGTTTGTCCTCATGTGTACGCGAACTTGAGCTGTCAAGAGCACAGGAGAGGTTAAGCTCCGACAATGTTAGTATTCCTCCAATAACGATATACATAATAATAATAATGGTAACAATAATAATAATAATAATAATAATAATCGTGAGGTAAGAGGGCAATTATGTGGCGACTGCTCTATTCATAATTAAGCCGGTTTTCATCACGGCGCGGTTGTATTACCAATTGAACGAAACTTGGAGGAGTTTCAAGCACCAGAGAGTATCGAAAATTGATGAGCGCTAAATTTGGGAGAAATCGGACAAATTGATCGGAAGAGAGCGTATTCTATATCGAGTCGTGGGTGATGCGGTTTCTTAACGTGACAATATACATATAAACGGTGTGTGCGAAAGATGCATGTTATATGGATGCAATTAATTTGGATATGAAAAAGATATCTACTTCTAGAAAATTAGAATACAGAATTAATGAAGTATGTTGAGGGATTTCATCTGGTATCGAGTTAGTTAAAAGAACGATTTTTATGGCGATTTTTATATTTATAGTCGGAACAATGAGTTTGACAGGTAATGTGGAGGTTAATTTGTGTAAAATCAGCATCTTTCGACACAAATTAATTTATATCGAAGTTCAGGTGTATCTAATGGATTTCAGGAAGCTGTTTAAACGCTCCTTAGATATTTTTTTATTCATCATGAACATTTTTTCCCAAACTTTTTGTCTTTGTGTCTAAAAACACAAAAAACCCTTTGTTAATTCGATTATCTGATGAACACTCTTAAATTTTCTTTCGAATTAAATTTTGGAACTATGTTTATGGAGTAAGTAAAGAGAGGTCGATCGAATATTTGTTTTCGTATCTGTAGCGTTCTAGACGCGATTTTAATTATTTTAGATACGGCAGCACTTCGGAAATTGGAAAAAAATATTGGGAAGTAAAAAAAAGACAGAGCATAGGGTTAAGAAAAATGATTTCCCGTCACTTTCCTTTCACCAGAAACGCGGGATCGTGAAAATAAAAAAGAAATGTCAGGTAGACGTTGCGAGTTGAAAAAAAATCCCGGAGCTACGAAATATCACGTAGTTCACCCGAGACTCGTGATTTGACTTTTTTTTTTCCTCTTCCTCTCACTTTATTTTCCTCGGGATGGCCGCAGACGTCCTCTCCTACGTGGAATGTATAATGCCCTCTTCCCGGAAGAAATTTTTTTCATCCTGTCTCCCTCGCTCCATTTCGATGGAAATCGAGCGATCTCGACGCTCTCACTTGGATTTTATTCTCATTCGCTGAATATGCATCCGCGTATATACAAATTAGAAAATAATTCCACGAGTTATCCCGTCTCTTATCTCGAATTTTAGAAAATCATTTGAAAGCATGAACTCCTTGAGCGTTTGAATAAAACCTAAGAAATAAATGTCCATCCTTTTTTATATTGATGGACACCTGTTGAATTTGATGAATTCTTTAGAAACAGATAATCAAAATCCAACCTCAAAATAAACTTTTTTCAGATTTTGTTTATTGAAATTGTGTTATTTGATTATTCTTATTTTTACACTCTTTTATCAAATACCTGAACAACTTGGTGATTTATCTATGTATTTTTTAAGTCATTTTTAAACCGATAAAAAAAATATATTACATATACTGTATAAAATAAAATAAAAAATAAAATAAAATAGGAGGAGATATGTCGAAACAAAAATCCTCGCGAGTCATCCTTCGTTCTAATAACCAATTTTCAACACATACATAATTCCCCGTATCACGGACTTTCACCTCGTACGTTGTGTTTTGTTGCTAAAATATACGAAGGCGCGAGAGAGTCAAATCGATTCGATTGATCTTTCACCATCGAACTATTACGCTTTTAATACCGTGTCGCGCGATATCGAGCTGTGTAATCTCCGCTCCCACCTGGATCGTATTTTCGACTCTCCCGCGAGAAAGAGACCCGCCGCGGAGGAGGAAGAGAACCGGCAAGATTGACGTTCGCGTTTTGTTTTGCCCCAACATTTTTTTTTACTTCTATTTTTTATTCTTTTTTCCTACCAATTGGGTCAGCGCCATATATATTTATTTTTTTTTTTTTCGAATGTCCCGATTTGTCGGATTGACGTTCTCAGTGGGATAGGTCCGAATTACCACATCAGCTGTCTCCTCTTTTTTATTTCATTTTTTTTTCTCATCGCAGGTCACACGTTGGAAAAAGGTTTCTGGTACATTTTCCTTTATTTCGATTTTCCACAAATGTTGAAAATCATCAAAATAAATCAGCTGTGTATGAAGTATTTAATTAAATAATTTTTAATTAAATAATAATGTACATTTTTCATTAGAAAAGTGGTTGCAAACATTTGTTTTATTGTTAGTTAAATATGCAACGAAAAATTGTTTTCGGTGAGAAAAGGACGATTGAATTGTTGGCTGCTTATATGTACTGAATATTATTTTGTCTTCGATGACGTCAGCCCATGGATAATTATTCTCTTTCACTCCCTTTCTTTCACTCCGCGTTCCCTTTCGCTCCGTTATGAGATCAATCGAGAAGTCAAGTCGCGATAATTGGAACAATCATGGCGACGCTTTTGCCAATCAGAGAACCCTCATTCCGAGTAACGTATATTACACTCGCTTTCACGATTCCTTCTCTTCTCTCACGTCCACGCGATTGAATCTTTTCCCTCGCTCTTCATCCTTCTTTTGATTGAAAAAAAAAATTCTACAATACTTTTTATTTGAAAAATACTTTTGATCGTGATTTTACAAATTTTCATTGATCCACATTCCCGCCGTCGTATTTGTTCATGGAAAGCATCCTTGAAAAAAAATGCAAAGTAATCTTTTGAAGTGTTCTCTTCCTCTCAAAAAATCCCATGGCAACAGTTACGTATATCGGCAATGGATTATTTTTTTTTTTTGAACCCTCAGGATATGTGGAACGATTTCTTGTTTGGAGAAGTAATTACAGCTGTGGCATTACTCTGTATAAACTCGCTAATTACTCTCGTCGATTCTCGTCGAGTTAAAAGTGGCCTTCTCGTCTCCCTTTTTTTTCTTCTCTCCTCTTTCTCTCTTCCCGTACGACCTCGTGAGATAATAATTCGAGCATCGAAATTCGTCGTAGAAAAATTCCTGAGAAAATATTTTTTGATGGATCGTTTTTCTCGTTCATTCATTTTTTTTAAAGATTTCATTTATTCATTTTTATTACAATTTGAAAGTAAACTTGAAATGTGCAAAAGTTTTTGATAAGAATAATTCAACGTGCAGCAAATGTTTTCAAAATGTTTGTTGCAAGTATTTTTGATAAAAAATTAATAAATAAGTAGTTTTAATTCATTCGAACTAGCAATAATTGACTTCAATTGAAACATTGAATGGAAATTGGGTCGAATCGAGTTCTAATAAATATCGAGGGGATCTTCATTGATTAAGATTTTTTTATACAACAATAGTTTATACGTTTTTTTATTTTATACATACGCTGAAGTAAATAATCATCTTTTTTTTATAACAAAATCGAAATTGAAATCGCGTGAAGTTGGATATAATTTATGCGGAAAATCAAACGTAATTTTTTCCGATCTTTTTATGTCATTGAATACTGATTATTGAAAAATTCACAGTGAGACCGGATGTGAAATTAACACGAGGTGAAATACTTGTCTTTATTTATAATACTCGCACGCAGCGTAAGAAGAAAAAAATGTCTGGCCAATTATTTATTATTGTGAATGGTGGAAATGCAATGGCTTGCACAATACTGTGAAATATGCAACGAAAGTCGCGCACGTGTACGTGTGTAATTTTTATGGATAAGTAAAAAAATGCCATCTAAAGAATTCATACATACGACAATAAAATTTCTGTTAATAGAAATTATCAAGAAAAGTGACCAACCATTTTCAACAATTCCAAACTTTTGTCTATATTTTACTTTCTAAATATATACAATTAATGAATAAAAAAAAGAATTAATTAACCAATAAAACCGGAAGTAAAAATTCTCTTAACCAAAAAAATAATATTAAATAATAAAATAAAATATAAGAGTCGCTTATTAAATTTGACACATGTTTTATTTACAATGTATGCGGACGTACGTATGAAACGGTAGTGTTGTTCCCGGACTAATGAGGGCTACTAATAATAATTGAAGTCGGTTCTGTGGACAGGAATCGCAGGCGCGTACGGTTTTTATAATAAATTTAATGGGACGCGACGCACGGGGTATCGTTCGATTTATTCAGCATTAAACGCGACAACGAGTGCGTTGAAAGTATAATGTCGAGTTTAATATAGTGCGCTCACCTCGCGCAATACGCCTTCCCTCTCTCTCCCTCCCCCGCTCCGCTTTTTCCTCCTCGGTACGTGTAATTGCGTTATAATAGATTACCGGACGCTCGAACGAGGCTTCGACCCTTTTTTCCTCGCGAAACCCGCCTCCATTGAAAATTCTCCCATTTTCCGAATTTATGTGTATATATAATCTATACATATATATATCGACATGTATGCATGTAGAGCTTCTTTTGATCGGATATATTGGCAGGTATTGTACCGAAATTCTATGGAAATAAAAAATTGCTGAAAAATGGTTTGAACAATTGAATCGATTGTTAACGTTTTTTGTATGGAAAAATGTATGGGAAATGCGAAATTGTACGAAAATGAAAAATTATGAAAAACGGCTCAACAAAGGAAACCAATTTCTATGAGCAATGTTTAAAAATGAATTAAAAATTTGAAAGCGTCTGGAGCGTAATTTAATTAAAGATTAATTTTCATTCTTTTGTTCATTAAAAATTGTCCAGCAATTACTTTTTGAAGGCGCACCCCATTTTGGCTGCTAAAAAATTTTTTTTTTATGGCAGCTGAAAATTTTATTTCTTTCCTTTAATTGTGATTAAAAAATAAAAAATTCAGCATACTAAAATCCTTGGAATCGTAATATTTTCTTTTAACTACCCCATTTTGCCCTCCCCCCATCCTAATCCAAATTTTTAAATTATAATGATGGTCTGAATGATGTATCAAGCCAAAGCTGTACATTTTTAGGAATAAACTATAATAATAATAAATAAATAATAATGTTGAGAAAAATTCGACACAATCGTAAGTAAAATGAAGAGTGGAAAAGAAATAGGTCTGGTCTATCACGAGGACGATTAATCAAAAATATACCATTTCCTTCGTCGCCGGATATTTATTTCCTACATAATACGCGTCATTTTGTAGGAGAACGGTTTGTATACCGCATGTGCGCGCGCGAGTCCATAACGAGGTCCCGCGCGCGTTTCGCTGGCATGTGTATGCCTCAAAATATTTAATGGAAGTAATGAAAGGAATGAAGTAAAAGTGCGATGACGAATCGCGATTCATGCTCTCTCGTCGGGCTCCCGCGTGCTCTTTCTCCTTCCTCGATCGTTGACGCACTCCGACTCCTCTTTTATGTCGTAATAAAAGTGCATTTGTACGTTTAACACACGTATACACGAGATAAAACGACAAAAAATAAGAAAAAGCGACAGAAAGCACATATGCACGAGAGAACACGAAATAGACGGAGGAAACAATGGAAATAAAAACAGGACGAAAGAGCGATGAAATTAAAAACGAAGAAAATTGTAGTAAAAATTTTTGATGGAGAAATTTTCAAATTATCTAAATTTAGAACGATTTTTTACGAAAGAAACAATTGAAATGAACAGGAAAAAAGAGCGATGAAATTAAAAATGAACAAAATTGTAGTAAAAATTTTTGATAGATAAATTTTCGAATTATCTAAATTTAGAAAGATTTTTCGAAAATTAAAAAGAGAAATTCGAAAAGCAAGATAAATCTGAAAATAAAAATGTTGAATTCAAGGTTTTTTTACAATGTCATCTCGAACATAATTTGCGTTTTCTCTTTCTGTGTATGTCTCTCTTTCTTTATTTATTTCTTTGTCGGTTTCACCAGAAAATGGACATATTATGATCGAAGATTAACCCTGGTAGTACCGCCTCTTACGAGCCGAAGACGATGACGAAGAGTCTCCCGAGGAGGACGGAACGATTATACGAGTCTCTGACAGGGGCTCCTCTTTCCTCGCTAAACTTTTATACACCGCACGATAGTTGTCCCTAGTGACTCGCCAGTATCGGTCGCCTTTCATTTCCCTTACGAGCAACTCAAATATACACCGGTTTTAGAATTTTTGACATATCGACGTGCCTCACTTTCACTTTTTTTTCAACCTCGACACGTTGATTTTTATAATCATTGACAAAGGTTTTTTAAAAAATATATTTTGATAATTTGAACGATTTTTGGCTGATTTTTCAGTGACGACAAAGTGATGTGCGTTTTTTTAAAAATGTTTATTTTAACTTTCGTAATTGTGATTTGTTTTTGACAACTGCAAGTGACAAGATTATTGTGCTCCGATTATTTATTAAAAATTTTTTTTTTCAAATTTATTTAATTGTTTTATCTCAGTGTTAATTTTTCGAAAAAACAGGCTTAAGAGTGAAATTAATGGGGTGAAGAAATACAGATTTGTTTCTCTCTTAAAAAAAAGTAGCAAATTTGAAGGAGAAATAAAAATAAAATAAGGAAGCCTTCGCTCTAAAAATGTTTCTTTGATCGCGATCATCGCCGCGGAGCTGAAAAAAAGAGAGCGGTTGCAAAAATGTTTAACGAGTCGGAAAGATTCTTTATTTCGTAATCCCCGAAGGAGGAAGAAGGGAGGAAAAAATGAAGATCTCCGAGTCGGAGTCACGCTAAATTGAAGACAAAGATGCGTGACAGTTCAAGAAACGACTTTTCGAATCACGGGAGTATTTAATTTCCGATCTAACAAGTTCTACGAATTATTTATTTCTATCGACACGGATTATTTTTTGACTGAAGAACTTTCGACTCGTCACCATGATCCAGGACGAATTTGAGGTAAAATAATTAAAATCACAGCGTTAAAAAATTATTTTAAACAAATTTTATAAAAAAATTATAAATACTTGCACATTCTGTAATTTTTAAACATTTTTTTCACACAAAAACTCGATGCGAAAAAATAAAAAAGTCACGGTGTACCGCGTGGATAAATAGGAATGTTCTGAAAGCGTCGTCAATGTTTTTTCTCTGATGCGGACTCTTGAAATAAAAAAGTTTTGTCGCTTATTAACACGCCAAGTACAACGAGCGAGAGAAGTCCGCGCGTTCCTCGCCGCACAATTCTCGTTTATTCTCGAGACGGAGGATCGTAAAGTTTCACTATGGAAATAGCACACAGAGCTTAAGTGACAAGAATCGAAAAATCTTCCACTGCACATCAAACAATCACTTAACAATTTTTTTCTCCAACATGTGTATTGAAATTATATAATTAAAAAATGTAAAATTACTCTGTAAATGAATTTTTCAAAAAACAATGTATATTTTTATAAAATAATAAAGATCGAAAGATCTGAGACGGGACAAGACTAATGTTGTTCTAATTACCATTTAATGACACTCGGTATAGACACATCATTTTTCCAAACGTTTCCCATTGTCCCATTCTCTTTACCTCGTGTCTTTTCTTTCGTTTATCGAAAATCCCGGATTCCCAGCGCATTGTATAGAAATTGTTTGTTAATTATATCCTCTCTCGTCACGGTTTCCACGAAGCGCGATCACGGGAAAATGAATAATTAATATGTAATGAATGACAGGGAGTGGAAATCGTGTGTCATAATCTGCTGAGAATCGCAGTGACATTCTTGGGGTGATGACTGAGGAAAATGATATCTCCTTGAAACGAGATAAGAAGAATTCTTCATCTGAAGTTTCTATTATACAAGAACATGTGAAAAGTCGAAATATATTTTTTTGGAGGAAAAAAGACATTTTTTAATGATCAAATGACAAATATAGATGAAATTTAATAATTTATGTAATTCAATAGATCCAATATATTGAATTATGCTGAGATTATTAAAATATAGAAGAAATTAGAAAAATATTTGTTCCATGAAAATCGAAAGTCTACAGAAAAATATTATAGAATAAATAAAATATTATAATATTATAAAATAAATGTCCCATATAATGAAGAATATTTATCATATAAACAAATAACACAAATACTTAAAGACCGGAAACGTTTTAAATTCCAGATGGAGAATCAGGGATACGAGGAGGAAGTTTCGCCGCAGGCTTCGGGAAAGAAGCTCGAGTATTCGGAGAAATCTCGGATCTCGGATCAAGCGATCCCGATCGAGAGGGTCAGGGATCAGAAATTAGCGGGTTCCCGAAGAAATTCGTGCGAGAATCACGTTTACGAAGACATCGGAATCTCATTTGAAAATTCGACCGGAAATTCCTTTCCTCTTCCGATGGAAAATTACGAATCCGAAAAGATGTCTTCAAATTTTCACAGAAACCTGACGCTCCCTCTGAGAAGGGCTACGGAAAGCGAGAACGATCCTCAGCGATATTCCGTAAGAATTACGAATCGGGAGAGAACGAGATACGCCGAGGATTTTCCAAAAATCAATGAAATCCCGAACGATTCACCGATTAATCGAAGTAGAGACAATTTTTCGACAATTCGCGATTCTGGACGTTTCTCTAGTATAAATTACGATTCGAATAATTTCTCGAAAATTTGCGAGGCTGAGAAAAAAATGTGCGACGGAAATTTCTCTCACGACCCGAATTTCGTTCACGATCAGAATTTTCAATCCGTGACGACGAGTCACGTCGTCGACAAGCCCGGCCGGAGGAGACGAAAAAAAGATTGCAAACACTGCAAGAGCAAGGCGAACGGGAATTTGCAACGTCAGGCTCCGACGCAGGACCACATTTCGACGATTGATCTCGAGAGTCAAATATCTCGAACCGGAAATTCGATCGAGGAAAAATCACGACTGGGATTCGAGCCGATATTCGCGATCGATGATTCCAAACTGCCGATCTTCCAGGTTCAAAATTACGAGTCACCGTTGCCCGAGTCACGGAACAATTCCATTTTTTCAATCTCGAACAACGCTCATTCGGGCTGTCTCGGAAACGGACCGAAGCCTCTAAATTACGAGAAAAACGAGACCGATCACAGACTCGTATCGGTCGAGCTCAACGACGAGCGGGCTCTCATCACGCCTCAGAAAAATCACACCGGAATGAAGGTCAACTCCATATACTCGCAGGATTATTGGCGGGACAAGGATTCGCCGATCTTCCTCACGGACGTCAAGGAACAACATTTTCAGGTTCATTTTCATTCGTACTATTTTTTATTACAAATTGTATAAAAATTTTCATTTTTCAATTTTTCCATCTCGAACACCCAAGGAAAACAAAATTATTGAGCGTTGCAGCGTGAACTTAAAATCCAATCATATAAAGTTGATGGAAGATACGTGTGAATTCGTTCGTTTCATCAACTTTATTTTTTATCGTATCTGAAATTATGGTAACTGAAATTAATTAGCTCGTAGTATAAAAATGGGCCAAATCAAACGTTTTTTATTAAATCAATTCGTCTAATATATAATAAACTGAGTACTACATTAAAAACTTGGAAAATATAAAAAAGTTCACCGCGATTTTCTCCAGATGTCCATAAAGCAAAACGGTCCAGTCGAGTTTGCAAATAGCTCGTACTTCGTTCAATTCTTTCCCCTTTGATGTCTGAGAGTCTCTCGCTCTATAAATAGGTTTTTTCTGTCTTGTTTCCCTTTTTTTTCATTTTTTTGGCTCGTATCCCAAGTTGCTGGATCGACACTCGGTCGAGAGCAACCTGCAAAGAGAAACACGTCTCATATCGGAAGGAGTAAGAGAGTCAAGAAAGAGAGAAGAAGATAGGTTTCGGGTTCCTAGGCGTCTTTAATTATATCCGCGGATGGGTCTTCCCGAGCTACCTCGGCTTCCCTGTCAAAAACATCGTCCCCAGTCTCCGTCGTAACTTGCCATCGTAACGCCTCGTCGTCTCGGGTCGTTGCCAATGATCTTAGAAATAGAACGGAAACAGGAACACCAGTCCAGAGGTGAAAGCTCCCAGACTCTAATAAAAAAGAGACAGTAAAACAATAAAAACAATAAACAGTTATATTAACGTCACATTTTCATTCCAATATTTACGATTTTTCCTTCTATTTTTATTTCCTCCGTAATATTTTATTTTTTTACTTTCATGATATTTAAATCTTTATTATCCAACTTTCTAATGAGTACGCAATATTTTTTATATGACGTTATTGTCGCATGAAGTACGACGGTACGCTCAAATTTGTTAAATTTATGAACAATTTAAATAAATAAATTTTTTAAAAGTTCTTAAAAATATTATTTTTCATATTTTCAGACAATAAACTTTGGGTAATTTTATTGATTTAATTTTACTTATTTTGACATATTTAATTATTGTTATTTCTTTATTTTACATATTTTCCTCTTATTCGGCCCAAAAAGTCGAAATTTTTTATTTTTGAGAAAAATCGGCGGGAAAATCCACCAGAATGAAAAACACGTTAATGACTGTCCGATGAATCGCGGGCGTCGTGTGTGGCGAGATGGGAAAAGGAAAGCAGTGAAAATCTCTGCCAGAAAGAAAACTGAGTCTGTCAACGAGCGCGGAGTCTTCGCGGTTTCTAAACTTAATACCCGGGCGCACGTATAATCGCTTTTATGCGAAACGCGGTTACTATAATCCATATTATGTCACCGAGTGAGAGAAACGTGAAAAAAAGGAAAAAAAATAGCGGGGGTCGCCAGCCTCGAGGTGCAAGCGGTAAAACCGATGTCAGTTAGTCTTCCGGTGAACGCGCCACTGAAACTGTGCCAAATCCATACGGGTTCACTATACTGTCCGCCAAAAAAATTCGGAAAAGGGCGCTACATAATTATGTCATCACAAATTATTTGATAAAAAATTAAATAACGCACTTTTGATGAATTTTTAACATTTTTTTTTAAATTTTTCTCGCTTGGTATTTCCGGGTTTCTAAAATCATTTATTTTGAGAACGGTGTTTTTAAATATTACTGGAGATATATTTGATAAAGAAAATTTTATTTGATATTTTATTTAATTGATTTTTTTTGATAGTTTTTTTTTACTGGAGCATTAAATTCTTGAAGGGCGGATTGCTTGAATTTATTGTTAGGAATTGGCAGGATTCTTGGGCTTGCGCTTGAATCGTCATCGGGAACTGTCGATAACACTTCGCGGATTCGATCCTCGGTTATAACGAGAGAAACGCTTCGATGCACACTCCAAACGAAGTGCATGAAGTTGAAACACGAAGGAAAGATACACGTTGGAGAGAAGTTATTTTCGTTTTTATATTTCTTTGCGAGCGGAATGTAGATTTTTTAAAATAAAATATAAAAAAAATTTTATGTAGGGCAAACATTTGATAAAAATTGTTAAAATTTCGAAATCTGATAAAATTGAATATCAAATAGTTTTTTTTTTCTAAGAACATTATATTTGGCGATTTGAACACACATTTCAACAAAAATTAAAGTAAACTATTAATTAATTACTTGAAATAAGACGTCAAAGCTAATAATAAGTTAACAAATTATAAAAAAAAAAATTTCTCACTTTTTGGAGGGGTATCCCATTTTGTCCGCCAAAAAAATTTTTTTATCTCAAGGCAGCTGAAAATTTTATTTCTTTACTCTAATTATGATTATGAAACAAAATATTCAGCATATCTAAATCCTTGGAATCGTAATATTTTCTTAAGTACTCCATTTTGCCCCCCTCTCATATATTTCGACCACTCCATAATATCTGGAATAAAAGATCGGTCAAAATATTTTTGCAAATAGTATACTAAAACTACTTTGTTTTCATTTCGCAAGAGTGCTCATTATAATTATTTTTACAATTTTGAAAATAAACTTAGCGATGGGCAAAAAGTCTACAGCGATCGTTTCATTGATAAGAATTTCAAGGTTAACGAATCAATTAATTTTTCATTTCACTCGTATCCGAACGGTAGATGAGCGGAGATTAATTAACGAGCGACCGAGTAAACTTATCAGAGCGGGAGATAAACGGATTTGTAACGAGGTTCAATTAAATCGGCGCTTCGCGGAGTTGCAAAAACAAAGGAAAAAAAGAAAAATGTGGGCGTGAGCCGTTTGCGTGCGAGATCGCGAGCCGAGACAATCGGAAAAGCAAGCTTTTTTTTCACGGCAAAGCTCGCAACTCATTAAGAAGTAAACTCCTCGATTTAAATGAGAAATAAATGAAAAATCTTAAAAATAAGAAAAAAAGATTGCTCTTTCCGTTATTTATTCTCTTTTCCTCCTATTTATTCCACGTTTCCGTCAAGTTCCGATGCATCCTGATTATTCAACGATAAGACTGAATTATGATTCCGCCCACGCAGCACTATCAATATTAAATTAAACTGGAAAATGTATATGGAAATAAAATATAATTCCTAAGTAGAATCAAGTGTATGGAAGCTCATGAGAATTTTCATTTGTATTTTAATAACACGCGACGTTTCGATCTTATTCACGAGTTTGTCTAATAAAATAATTTGTTCTTTTACGTTATAATTTATTTTAAAATGGTGAAGATCGTAAATGATTGATTGATTGATTGATTGCTTTATTATGCCGTGGCCAAAGGTCTTTGGCAATTTTGTTATTGTTGCAATTGCAATTATATTGCAATATAAAACGAAGGAGTTAATTTTTCGGAATATCAGTAAATTGAGGTTGTTGAACCAATCTCGATGAATCGGGCTCATCAGTTATTTATTGGCACTCCTCGCGCGCATTCGACTCGCGGATATAGATCGTGAGAGGGACAAAAAAGCGAGAGACTGTCCTACGGTTCACCGGGGGGAAAAAAACTCGGATTCTCACAGTCACGGCGGACTCGCTTTGACTGAAAAAAAAACCGAGGAAGGAAAAAGCAAGCTCGAAAAAATAATGAACTTTTTTCTACGCTCCGATAGACAGCGAGAAAAATTTGAGGTCATCTCGAAATCTGTCGATTTTTTACACTTATTTTCTCTTATTTCAATCGTCACAGACTCGTCCCCAGTGTTCTTAACTTTTTTCAATAATTCCATTATTATTATATTTAATTTTTAAAAATTAACAATTTCTTGATTTTCAAAAAAAAAATTTCAAACATTTAAAATTCCGCATAGTAAAATCGATCCGATCGATTTTTATCCCATACCAAAATTTCATCGTGACTTTCGCGTGATGTAAATTTAATTAATATCACGAAGGTATCTCGGTGGTTCACGGTTTTGGCCTCATTGCGGCCGCGCTCCGCACTTCCGGTTGCTCCAAACATCGAAGTTCCGACGCTGACGAAAATTCAAGCGTGCGCGCACGAGAATAAATTTCCAACGTCAAATCGCGATGAGTGTTGCATCGAAATTAATAATAACAATATTTTCATCGATTCAACGAACTTTCGCTGTGTTTTAGAATCGTGAGATCAAAATTCTCAACCTTTCAACCTTTAATACACAAAAAATGTTAATACACGAAAAATATTAAGGACAATTTATTTTTATTAATCTCGTCGTTTATTAACGATTTTTATCTTGCAATTGTTTCGTGAAATGTGAAATTTTGCACGGGATATTTTGAAAAAATTTTCAAAATGTCCCTGCGGGAATACTTTTTTCTCTCCGAGTCGATTTTTCGTTATCTATCGGTGCTATACGGAGTGTATTTTTCCGGACGGAAGTGACGCTGCTACGGGCGTCAAGTCGGACGCTCGGGTACAATGAGCACACCGGCGGATCCCCTGTGAAATATGCCTTATCGATGGCGGAAGTCCAGGTGAGAAGACGGAAGTGCATTCAGTAAAAAAATGAAAGAGAAAAACGACAATGCAATAAAAAATGGACCTCAAAAATGTATACAGTTTTTATTCAGGATTTTTCGATACATTGTGCACATATTTTCCCATTTCGATAAATTTTAACTTTTAATTTTAAATTTTAAATTAAATTTTACATTTTAACTAAAATAATCGAATAAAAAATATTTTTGTTTCCAGAGGGCTTATTCGTTGCCAACGAGAACGCATACACCCTCGTCACAAAACCGAGTAAATTTGCGAAGAAGCGTTCGGGGCGAGCCGCCCCCGCATCCGGCGCAACTACGGAAGAATCGTCACGGTTGGACCTTGCACTTCGCGAGACCGCTGGACGGCACGGGGTGCACGAGGTCCATCGTTCTTCTCCTCATTGCAATTCTTACGCTCCTCGGAATTGGAGGATTGGCACTTTATATCGTTTTCGGTAAGATGAGCCGATTTTGCGATTTAAAAAAAAAATTGACTACAAACAATATAATCCACTTGAATAATTCATAACCACGTGACAGAAAATATTGTAAAAATAAAATAAATAAAATAAAAATGACAATTAATGATGAAAGGCAAATTTTGCATTGAATCGCCTCAGGCATGTTGTTGCATTCGTCGAAACCGTTCGATGCTCAATTTGCAGTAAAATTAATTGATATTTTTATCTGCTATTCGGAATGGCGAGAGGTCCGACATCGTTGTAGTGTATGAGAGACCGAGAGAGAGGGAGAAGCCACGAGGAAGAAAAAAAAGTGTAAAAAAAAGGAAAGAAGAATCTCTCGGTTCCCTTTGACGGTCTCCGGGACGAAGATCGAATTATGAAGGTTCGCTCGATGCAAAAAGGTGCAGGAGGATTCACGGTTTGAGTTCCTCTTTCTCTCTAAGCCTTCCGCTCTCGATTCTTCGCCCTTGGCATGCGCCATATTTTTCTCTTGATTTTTTTTTTACCTCTTGTAATCTTCGTTTCTCCATTTTTTATTTTATTCTCATTTCGTTTTTATTTTATTTAAACATTCTCCGTTCGTCGGGATTCGACGTCGCGAAGCCGCAAGAATCGACCAGTCGTAACGAAACGCGAAAAGAATAAAAAAATAAAAAGAAATATGAGTGATAAAAAATTAAATGAAATTGAAACAAGGATAAAATAAAATTAAAGTTTCTCAGACATTCGTCTTGATTCGAGGAGGCTAAAAATGTCCTGCTCGAATACAGAGGGCTGAAATTGAACCAAAGAGTCACGTAGGATCCTTTTTATTGCTCTTCAAAATGAGAGAAGCGTGACGTCTGTCGAAGCTCAAAATTCTTATTTTTGTCTTTACGGTTCTTCGTATTCTATTTTAAAATTTAAAAAATAAAAAAAATATTTTCACAAAAGCTTGTTCGGTTGTAAAATTATTCATATAAATATATTTTGTTCTTTTTTGTAGAACCAGAAAAGCTTCAAATAATTCAACAATATTTGAGGTCTTCCGGTGCTCCAAACGCGACTCAAGAAACGAACTCAACGCTCGTAATCGATACTCCGGAGAATTTTGAATCCGAGATGAAAATAACGACGCTTTCATCGATATTCATGCCGTCGACGGATAATTCGGATTCGACGGATGAAATAACGTGGACGACGGAAACGGGGACGGAGATTTCAACGACGACAACGACGACGACGACGATGACGACGACGACGGTAACAACGACAACGACAACGGAGATGAGCACGAACGTGACGCGATACTGCGACGACTGTTACCAGAACGAAGTCTGCGTAGCCCTCGTCGGTGAGGAAGTTCCGATCTGTCGAACGGGCCCCGATCCGCTTGATCCAACCGGATGCAACGGACTCTGCCTGATCAACAAGCAAAAGTGTCATCGACTCGATTTCGATGCTTTCAGGTATTTTAGAATTTTCAATCTTGTTCACGCGACACTTTTATTCACGCATTTTTAGATTTGACTCAATATACGAAATTTGTAATTTTCGATTTTTTAAAATTATCGTTCTTATTGTGAATATCAATTAAGTATGTACTGGAGATAATAAGAAATGGTGGCAAAAATCTGTTTTTTAAAATTATCGTTTTTATTGTGAATATCAATTAAGGATGTACTGGAGATAATCCGAAACGGTCGCAAAAATCTGAAAATTCGACCAGGAACTGATAATAGAATTCTAATACTTTTCTGTGCAAATTTCAATTTATCAATTCAGGGATTGTATCTCCAGTTCATCCTTATGGACAAATATAGTATTTTTGTATTGATTAAAGAATAGTTGATTTTCGAATATTCTAATTTTCAATTTTAACGATCGATTTCTCTTATTTTTCAGATGTGTCGAGCTCGAACATTATTGCCTCGACGACGAATGGACGTGTTCCAACAGTCTGTGCATCCCTCTTGTCAAACACTGCGACGGCCACATGAATTGTTACGACCATTCGGACGAGTACAACTGCAGTGCGTATTCAAACTTCCTCTCTCTTTGGTGGTTAATGGAAAAAAAATCGTGCATTTGACGTTTGAAGCCACAACTGGCATTAGCCCAGTTTATTACTCTTATTGGCTTTCTTACCTGACCGATGTTTTGTTTGGCTTCAGTTTGCTACATATTTCGTTTATTTCCTTTTTTTCCAATTTTTAATGGTGAACATTATTTCAGAAGAATAATTGTGCATAAATAATTATAATTATATTAATAATGATTAATGTCACATGGAATAACATTTATCACATTATTCTTTCAATTTTTTCCAGCCTGCGATCTTGAGACGCATTTCCAATGCGGTAACGAAACTTCTTGTCTACCTTTGGAGAAACGATGCGACGGCAAGATCGATTGCTGGGACGCTACTGACGAAATTAATTGCACTCTCGGTAAGTGCACTCGAAAAATAACAATACATTGATACTTGAGCGAGTATTTTTTTTTTTTCGTAAATGAAAATTCATCCATGAACATTTAATATGTTCAATTTTGGTAAAAAAGTAGAGAAAGTTTGGTAAAAGAGGTGGTTGTTGTTTGAGGAAAATTTGTTATTAATTAAATTTAGATTAGCATTTTTTAAGAAAGGGAAAAAAGTGTTACAAACACTCGGGATCAAATTTTTATTTTTTTTTAAATTACGCTAAACTGCCTCTTGACCCTGTAGCAACGATTTATACGTAAGCTATCAATAAAATGTAAAGAGTTCGTGGTGGAGGTTCTTTCGTACCTTGTTCTCTATCGCTCTTTTTCTTTCTCATTGTAGGTCAAGGCTTTGGTTTGTGTGAGTACACTTTGGTATTTTTATTTTTTGGATGCCTCGCAATTTCACTTTCCTGCTTACTGCACCGAAAACTGCATAATATGAGAAGCTCAATCAGAATTTAAAGAGCTTTTAAGCTTTTTATTCTTGGCCAATTTTTCAATTTTTAATTTCTCTTTTTTATTCCCTCTTTAGCCTGTCCATCGAGCAGCGAATTTACGTGTAGCAATGGAGAATGCATTTTGAAGGCTCGATTTTGTGATGGTCTTCGAGATTGCAATGACGGATCGGATGAGCCTCACGGATGTCAAGGACGATGCAACAAACACGAATTTTCATGCCTGTAAATAAAAAATCTTAAAATATTTCATTAAAAATTTATTCTTTTTAAAAAAATATCAATGTATGTATGTTTGCTTTCTAGGAATGGCAGATGCATCACAAAAGGGATGAAGTGCAACGGCGTCGATGATTGCGGTGACGGCAGCGACGAGAAGCATTGCAGAGACCGAGCTTTCTCCAAGCCAGTCACGTAATTCGACGATTTTATAAGAAAAGTATTAATCAATACGATTTAACCAAATTAATCGTGATTGGATCCGATATTCGGATTTGGAGCCATGAAAAAAAATTCTGTAGATACGTTTTTATTGGAGTAGGTAGGAATTATCAAATTATGCTTATTATTATTATTAAACAATTAATTTGAAGTTGCACGTTGAAAAATTTATTTCAATTATTGATTGATTAATAATGTGCGAAATGTGTATCATATATTAATTGTATATAAATTTTTTATTTTGTTTTTAAATGTGTATTATAAAAGAAAATTAAAAAATAAGACAGCGTTCTGTTTATTTATTTCTGAGATCATAATGAAAGTTCGTGATTTTTTTTTACGTCAGAAGTGATGAAAAATGAAGGTGGAGAAAACAAATTGAAATTATGGTTTTGTTCAGCTATCTATTTTCCTTTTCGTATACAATAATTGGTCAATTATTTTTAATCATTTCAAATTCTTCGTTCACATTTTCTTAAGATGCGTTTGCTTTGTTTGTCACCTTTTTTCGGCTTTGCAACTAATAGAAATCAGTTTTCCTGTTTATATACATCCAGTTTTTTATGATTATTAAAAGAAATCATATTATAATTATATATTTTTGTTAGACATTTTTTTTCTTGCTTTTTGACTCGAGTTATGAGCCAACGATGACTATCCGGGAGTGAGATGGTTCCTGGATTTTCTAGTGGCTGATTTATAAAAATTCGTCTGGTTCACGTGGTGCGTCGAGGTCTCGATAGTGAATGATCGGTCGAAATTCGCCACCGCCACCACTGGAAATTTTCAAAAATTGAAAAAAATGTTAAAGTCTTTTTTCCAACTTAAAAAAAAATCTACTTCTTTTCTATCTTATGAAAAATCATAGGAAGCAAGATCATAATTTTAATAAAAATTGATCATGTTGTAGGATGATCATAAAAGATAATAATGGGACGGGGAATCTGGATTTTGACAGGAATATAAAATAAAATGAGCACGACTACCGACAAATATATTTATTTGTTTATTTTGTAAAGTTCGTTAGGTTTCCAAATGTTATTTCATCCTCGATTTCTGATTGTTCAACAGTACAAAATAGTTAATCGTCACGTTTCTTTCAGTCATAAAGAATTTTTTTGTCATCCACCGATTGCTAGTAATCTTTTGTCTTCTCTAAATACTGCGACAAAACAATGAATATTTACAATCTGGATTTTTTCTTATTGGAAAAAATTGCTCATCGACGGAATTTTGAATGTTTTGGATTTCAAAGGGGACTAAACTAGAACGTCGAGACGTCAAGGTGGTCCAAATCGTTATAACTTATAAGGGGCCTCGATCCCGAATCCGGAGCAGCCCTGGAAACATTATGAGACGTGCTGAATTCAAACAAAAATTTGTTTACGTAATTTTTTTTTTCCATATAAACGCGAAAAAGTAACTGGAACGTTCGCCTAAAGGGCCACGGATATTCCTTTTTGAGATAAATTTAAAATGAATACTTTCGAGATAAAAGATTCGGGAATATGTTCCACCGATTATAATTCAGGACAAAAAAAATAATGATCAGTAATTCACTTCTTACCGGCCTCTGTTGAAACCACCACGATTTGGTCGCGGCATTCCGAAACCTCCGACAAAACCGCCACCGTATCCTCCGCCTCCGTATCCACCGCCCCGGCTTCCACCATATCCGGCTCCGTAAGCACCAAAACTGTAAAAAAAATTGCTTCAATCGCACCATTCATGTAATAATAAAAAATGTAAAAATTATGAGAAAAAATTACCCTGTTGGAGGATAAGGTGAGAATCCTTCACGAGGGCCTTCCCGAACTGGAGCCTTATTTCCAGGATGTTCAGAAAGCTGCGGTCTCTTCGGATCCTTGAGATAGTTGTTGAAATACTCAGCCTCGGCTTTAACTTCCGCAACTTTTTCCGCGTGCTTGTTGAAAATATGTTTACGAATGAAATCGGGTCCTTTGAATTTCTTGCCGCTCAAAGGACACAGCCACTTGTCCTTCGAAAGTTCCTGCGTATTCGCTTGGACGAATTTTTCTACTTCACTGTTATCCTTGTTAAGGAAAAAAAAATATTCGAGTAAACGTTTCTTGAAAAATCGTCACATAACTAAAAGGATACGCTTCGGCATTTTTCGCTCCCAATTTTTCAAACTCCTCGTTAGTAACTGTAGCAACTGGAGCCAGGAAAGCAGCCATTTTGCTTTCGAAATTTCTGCAATATTCGGAGAGCTCGGTCGATGAAACTTTCGCCGTGGGCGGAGATCCTCTCACGTGCATTATTCCGCAACGATTCGGCATCTCGTCCTCGTTCGGATATTCACAGTGATTGTAATAATCTACGGAATGTACTATCCGAAGATACAAAACTAATCGATCAAGAACCTAAACAGAGATACGAATGTTACTTTTAAATATTTGTAAAACATTTTATTAATTTATAAAAAAACTGTACCTTGATTAATGTTGGGTCTCTTTCTATCGGCCCATCCCCGTCTCCGCCAAGTTGGCCTTCCTCGTGATCTCCGGACATACCGAGCAATTCTTCTTCCTCGGCGGACGCTTCCTCGATGAGGTAATCAGTGATGTTTTTGAGAACAGGATTTTTTGACGAAAGTCCAAAAGCCTGTGGGAAGTAAATTTTAATCAAATTGAATATTTTTTTTCGAGTATTCTGTAAATCACGAAAATATAAACAGATGAGTTTCTCACAGCTTGCTCTGCATCGTTCGTGTGCTGTGTAGTCTTCAAGTCTTTATCATCTTCGGATTCCTTGTCTTCCGACTTTTTCTCAGTATTCCAAAGACCGATTCTGTTATCCAGATTGTGAACTATTTTGGCACTCAGTTTTATGTCATGTCGCACTATCTGCTTGTGCGAGGTGAGGCCGTTTACCGTACGAATTCGACGAGACAGATCGCGATTAACAATCGCTCCAAGCTCACAATCTCGAAGCTAAAAAAATGAATAATAATCTTTGAAATTTATGAAACGAATTTCAAAACAATTCAGTGATATGAAAATTACCCGAATGTTATTGAGACTCCAGCAAATTTCTTTGATGTTAACTTGTCTCTCGAAAGAGACCCAGCCACGTCGAAACCATCGCCGCTCTGGTTGAGGATCGGCAATGGCAACGCGCAGAAATCCAGGGAACCGTTTGCACATCTAAAAACAAAAAATGAATGATTTATATAAAAAAGCTATTAGAATTAATTTGAATAAAATTTTTTTTTGAGATTTTATTTTACCGCCTCCACTTCTGCTTTGGTTATAGTCGGCGCCAAATTTCTCAGGAATATGCTGCTAGTTTTGTGAAGAGCACGAGGTTCCTTCTCCTTATCCTCACTTGCGAGATCAATTACAGCTTCGGGCTCGATGTCAGTTTTTTTCGTATCAACGCACTCGACTTCATCCTCCTTCTCTTCTTTCTCCTCTTTTTCCTCCTCGTCAACTTTTCTATCTTTCTCTTCTCCGTCTTCGTCGTTTGTATTTGGTTTTTCTTCCATTGCTGGTGAAGAAAGAAAATTAAATTATTTTAACAATTTTGGTATTTTCAAAAATTCGAACTTACGTGTTTCTGCTTTTGGCGTGTCTGGCTTGTTGCTGTCACTATCGGACGAACTGCTGCTGCTGCTACTGCTCGAACTGCTATTACTATCTGTCCGCTTGCGTTTCTTCGGATTCACTTGTTCGCTCGGTTCTTCAGCTATTTTTTCAAAAAATATAATTATTTTTTACACAAATCATTTGATGTAAAAAAAGACAAAAAATTAACCTTTTTCTCCAGTCGGCGGTGCTTTCTCTTCAGCCTCTTCGGATTCTTCAGGCGTACCTTCGTCCATTTTAGTGTCCTCAGATTTTTTTTCTTCCGTCGTCTCTGTTGATTCTTTCATCTCCACATCGCCATTTTGATCTTCACTCTTTTTTTCTTCTGGTGCCACTTCCTCGCTGGATTTCGTTTCTTCGCTATAAATTCATAATTGTAAGTAATTTATTGTGAAAATATTTGAAAAATATGAACATTCGATTGAGACTTACGTGCTCTCGGATTTCATCTCAGTGTTCTGCTTGGCTTTGGCCTCTTTTGCCTCTTCTTTTTCCTTGCGCGCTGCAGCGACCTCTTTCGCCACAACCGCGAGTGGTTTTACATCGAGGATCTTTAAATCCTCTTCGGTACCACCCTCCAGTTTTATAACAACGGCATCCAGAAGATGCAGTAGAGGCTCAGCTTGATCAGCATCGACGGAGACTTTTTCAATCTGTTCGGAGTTTAGAAGCTCCAAAAAAACTTCTACTCGTTTCTGAAAAGAAAAAAAAATTATTTTCACAATAGAGAAAAGAGTCGTATGTATTGAATTCTTATAAGTGCAATAAAAAAAATTTTTAATCATAATTTGTACTGAGTACATAAATACATTTTTCTTACCCTCAACGCCGCAATTTGTTCATCTTTCCGTTTGACAGACTCTTCCGGGTGATATTTAATCTTGAACCTGACGAAGGAAGGTGGAAAAAAGGAAAAATTAAATATATTAATAATTAAAATCCAAAAAAGTATAGTAATTGATAGGTTAACCGAAGATTGGATGACTGCAGGCAGAGCACACAGATCAAGAATGGAGCTGCTGCTTAATTACTTCTCAAATGTTTTTTCCATATTTATAAATTTTTTTGTTTCAAATTGCAAGTAGCCAAATGATAAGTTATAGCGACCGATGTTACTGAGTTTGAAATATTTTTCTGTTCGAAATTTATTGCATTTTCAATCGTCGATTCGTCACTATATTAACCAATTTAATTTTTTTCATTTTCCATTTTAACGAAGGTGGAAACATTGAAATTGCCGGGTACGATAATGGAGCCTCACCTGTGGTGTCATAATTTTTTTCTCTCGCATTGTCGACGTTTGTCTATCCTATCACTAAAAGCACATTGCCACGCAATGTATCAAGATTTCATTCTTGTCTCGTTACTCATTAATCTCGCTCTCTCATTTCCCTTATTTTCTTTTACTCCTCGCTCTTTAAATGTAAATGTGATAAAACGGGTTTAAAAACGCGGCCTAAACGAGCATGGTTTTTCGGGCTTTGCGCGCCCAGCTCGCATCAATTAAAGATTTCAAGATTTCATAATGTTCTAGCCACACGTGTCTTCGGCGTTGCGGGTGAGTCGTTAAGAATGGAGCGAAAAATATAAACGCCGAGATGATCTTTGCTCGAGGCATAGTTCGTTGGCGGCTCGTGTGCTGTAGGGATAGAGAGATCTTGTAACATTGTTAGAAGTTAGCCAGGTGTCTCTCGTGTACATTGTTTTTTTTTCATCTTTTTTTATCTCTTTCACTTTTTTGTCAAAAAAACACTCTGGACGAATGTTTTCGTCTCAACGAGCCGAGATGCGAAAAATGCTCAATTTTTCGCACTCGTGAACGTCGATACGGATACTGAGAAAAAAAAACATCCCCTGGACACTTATTTCACACGTACGGTGTTTTTTCTTTAATCATAACGAGGACTTACCACTCTTCGTCCTTGTGAGCTACGAAAAATTCATTCAACTGCTGACGCCTAAATTCGAGCTTGTACTCGTTATAACGTTTTATCGCTTCCTCGTCGGTAATTGTGTCTTCCTGTGTACCGAGGAATGCCTTGAACGTCATCATCGGGGGCTGAGTTTCAACGTTGGAATTGCTAAAGTTTCCGGCTACTTCACGGCTAAAAAAAGTTTTGCTTAAATTTAATTAATCATTCATCGAAAAAAAATGAAAATAAAACACAGAAAAGAGGAATGATGAAAAATGTAACAAAAAATAAATACTCTATGAACACATTTAATATTTTCATTTTCAACG
Organism: Cremastinae sp. B BG-2022a; assembly: GCA_030522605.1. NCBI lineage: Eukaryota > Metazoa > Arthropoda > Insecta > Hymenoptera > Ichneumonidae > Cremastinae sp. B BG-2022a. Next base: position 4,752 of record JAPYYX010000406.1, on the reverse strand, counting down.
ATTTCTCTACAAATACCTCACTTTCGCCAAAAGTTTTGGTGTCAATCGACTTCGTTTTGGAGCGTGATTACTCACACGGGATAAGAAATTACCGCGAAAATTCATCTCTACCGCGTTTATTACTTTTTCAGTAAAAATAAACAAATGAATGACGAATAAACGAACCTGCTGGCGTTTCCATGGTTACCGTAGTGATGATTCCCGTGATGAGGTGGCGGGAAGTGATCTGGGCCCCAAGAATTTCCGCCACCACCTCCGCCTCCTCCACCGCCGCCGCCACCGCCCCCGTAATAATCTGGATGACCTCCATACCTGGGACCTCGATCGTCCCAATCGGCCCTCATTCTTTTCAATGGAGGAGCCATATCCTGTGATCGTGCTGGGCTGTAGCGATCTCGTCCTCCTGCTCCACCTCCGCCTCTGTACTCTCTGTAATCTGGCCTTGCCCTCGGCCTGCTTGACCATTCCCTAAAAGTAAGAAGCAATTAATGTATCAATATCTCATTAAAGACTAGAATTTTCTTATTGTTATTAATTTATTTATTATACAGTGAAAAGGAGAGTTGAATATAAAAACATTTTATTTAAAAAAAAAAATAAAAGCAGAATAAATTTACCGGTCAACCCATTCTTCGCGCCTTCGATCGTCTCTACGACCTTCTCTGGAGTACGATTCTGGTCGTTCACCTCTGAACTTGTCACGCCTCTTCCGATCGTATTCGTCATCCGAGTCACCCATTTTTGTACGTGGAGAGTCAATTCTGAAAAATTCGTAATTTTTCAATCTTCAATGTTTCAAACATTTGTGCTATCAATATAAATTTAATTTGGAGCTAATCTTGTGAAAAAAATCTGAAAAACTGAAGTAACGATTCAGGAAAATTTTTTTATCGAAAAGTTTCAAATCAATTTTTTGTCACATTTTACATAATATAATGATAAAAGTTCCTTTTCAGATAGGGAAAATTAAGCAGACGTGTTAATAGATCAGTTTAGAAAGCGTCCTAGGTCAAAGCGAAGTATGTCGCCTGTATGGTTTAACCTCGTGTCGAGTTTTTGATTATCTTAGTGTATCAGAATGCAATAATCAGTCTCAAATGTAGCATAAAATTAGGCTAAAGTGACATAAAAACAGTATGATGAGTAAAAATTTGCCGAGTCGGCGATTTTTGCTCTTGAATGTGTTACACTCAAATCACCGACTCCGAAATTCGAAACAATTGCAATCAGATAGTCCACTTTTTTCACCCTTTTTTATTCGTGGTTCATCCTCGAACTTAAATTATGATTCTCAGTGTCAAATATGGCCAATATTCTCAATTCTAATCGATCTAATATTACACTCACTTAAGAATAAGCGGAGAAACGCTACAGCACAGTAGAATACCGACGTATAAATAATTTCAACATGGCGACCATGGAGACTCCATGATGGCGACCGAGCACGTCTTCGGGTGCGTTCCTTTTAACGTCCGCGACGCTAGTGGCGCCCGCATCGAATCGCTTTCGCCTCTGCTGTTTTTGTTGCCCCGGGGCACCAATCAGAAAACACTCCGTCACGCGTTTGACGCGCGAAAATTTAAACGTCGAATTTTTAAATTGAAAACTTTAACGTGTATTAGATAAGAAAAATTTCATTAGAAATGCACTGTGCGCTAGAGGAATAGGTAGAAGAAAGACAATTACGATTATTTAATCTTCTTGAATGATTTATTTATAAAAAATGGTGAGAAACGTAGATAGGTAGGTAAGTAGATATGCACACAAGATATGGATTGAACCAACTTTCACACTCTCTCTCTCTCTTCTTACGGAAAAGCGTACATACTGAGAAAAACGTATCAGATGAGATAATAGAAAGGACAAAAAAAAAACAAAAAAATACTTTTCAAATAGTAAACTAAATAAAAACACTGCTCCCGGATCATTGAGCTTGGTAATTTTGCAATTCAATGCACGGTACAGCTGGCCTCAAGTTCGGCTGAAATAAAGTAAAAAGTATTTCAAGAGACAAAAATAAAAAGATGATATTTCAAAGAAAAAAGTTCTCACCAATTCTCCACTGAAGTTCTTGCAATGACTGAAGTTGGATAATAATTTGAACTGATCCAATCTTCAATTGTATCAATCAGGAACAGCAGGACTCAACATTCTGAAATGCAAACGTTTTGGAATCAAGAATCGCTCTATATGATATAAATGATAAGACTGAAACAATAAATTCAAATACCTCATGAATAGCTGAAGAGCATAAATTCTTTCACCATTTGTCCAACATTGTGTCACATAATATTCCTTTTCCTTTGATCTCATATTACTCGCAATCTCTTGATCAAATTTTAATAAATTCTCAATAGTCTCAGCGCTGATATTCCTCAGAATGAGTAATGATTCTTTTACAATTAGTTCAGATTCGTGTCTGATGCATTTGGTTTCAGCTATTCCATTTCTTTATACTGTGCATCACTTTCTTGAGTTTTATACCACCAAGTTTCTTGGCTCGACTACCATTTTGGTCCCCAGTTTTTTTTTATTATTCTTTTTCTTAAAAAAGAGCATCTAGTGTTTTCAAAAACTCCTCAGATCTACATCTCACCATGGGATGTTGACCATCCAAAACTTTCCATTTTACGCGTTCTTTTAACATATCTCTCAATGTTTCTAATTCATTTTTTGATGTAATCATTCTTGACATAAATTCCTGAATAATGATCTCAACCAAATGCTGCCAACCATCAAAACTGCAATCATTGAAGAATTCTTGTGCTCTATCAGAGAAAATATAATTCTTTATTTCTTTAAGATTTATTTCTCTCAAGAGTAATCTGATGTTTTTTGAATCTTCAACTTCAGATAATTTTGAAAGTAAGAAATCACAAACATCACGCCTCGCAAACTCTCTGTTGGTTGCGTAACTTTCCTGCCAAAATATTCCAAAAAGCTTTAGATAATCGTAATCCTTGCAATCACATTCTATTTTGAAAATGATTGCTTGCAATAACTCTTCGTAATCCTGCTCAGGAATGTAAGGCAACATTGGCCTAGCCATGTTCATGAAGGAACTTTGCCATGGCCAATCTAAAAAACAGTCCAGTACTCTGTAAGAATATTCTTCTTTCATTGTTTTTATTTGTTGCTTTTTATCCATCTTGGAAAACAAAAAGCATACAATATCACCATAATATTCTTTAGGTATGAAATGTTTATATATAGTAAATGTACTTTCGCCGTGAATAAGCCTCATCACTATATTCTCTATGGCTCTTTCCAAAGACATTTCTCTTCGACTGGGGCTAAGTCTTTCCAAAAAATACTTAAGTGCAGCTATATTACGGGCAATTGCTGCCTGTTCAAACGCATATTGATAAAGAGTAGATCTTTGGGATGTGAGTTCTCTCACCACGTCATTCAACTTACTTAATTGCCCGTTTATATTGTAGGTCCAAAAAGTGATTAATGGTTGTTCCTCAATATTCTTGTGAGCATTTTCGTTGTAATACAGTTTCTTTTCACTTTGTGGTAGTTCGTTCCACAGTTGACGAGCATCATTCTCTAGGCAGTAATGGCATGCTAACTCATAGCGTGTGGTAATCTTTAAATTCCGATTTTTAATTAATTCTTGTGCATTTTTTGCTTCATCCATTGTTCCTTCTGACGTCCAAAAAACTTTGTATGGGAGATCGATCTCAATCCCACAGCTATCAGTGTAAAAATCATCCCATAATGCGATTTGCCAGCCTATTGGCTCAACAATATTTGATATCTTCGACTGCAAGGACACCGGTAGTAGTCCGGTAAGTTTGGATAAGTTTTCTTTTACTTTGTTCATCATCGCCGGGAACGCCACCTCAAAAACTGGATACTCATCCTTATCATAAAGATTAGAATGCTGTGCCAAGAAACCCTTGATATCGACTGAACTCCACAATGTAGTAGTTACTTTCACAAGAGCCAAGTGTTCCAACGTTGGCGGGTCCATTATCTAATATATATATATATTCCTGTTGAAATTTGAAATGCTACGTGTCTATTTCCGAATAGAAAACGAATCTCGTGCGCGTTGCGCTTTAGTGCAGTGCCGTGTGGTTTATTGAAACACACCGAACCATGCACGTACCGTGTGTGCTGTATGCTACGTATAAAAACATGCCAAAGGCACAGAGGACACCAATCAAAAATAAACATTCGCTGTCACGCCGCGATGGACTTTCGTTTTTTGACGCGCGAGAATTTGAATCAAGTACGCGTCAAATTTTTAAATCGAAAACTTGTACGTGTATCAGATAAGAAAAATTTTAGTAGAAATGCGCTGTGCACTAGAGAAATAATAGGTAGAAGAAACACAATTATCATTATTTAATCTTCTTGAATGATTTATTTATAAAAAATAGTGAGAAAAGCAGATAGGTAGGTAAGTATATATCCCATTAGGGACCGGAGAGGACAAATTTGGACACAATGTTCATGCGCGTTTTTCGCACATCATTAATCTTGGAAAACATTCTTGAAATACCATGTCCGACGTAAAATTTTGTCCCCTTTCAGAATTCGCTCTCAGAATTTATCTAGCGTCAACCGTTCAAAAGTTATTAACAATTTTTCGCAAAAAAACGTGTTTTTTTCGGTACAAAAATTTGTTTTATCGAAAAAATATTTATGAAACCCGCTAGATACACACCTTCTCAAAATCAGAAAAGTGTCCTCGATTCATGGGCTAAAAGATAACCGGGTCGTGGACCCAAAAATCTAACA